>KK119050.1:103396-120517 GCA_000611955.2 Stegodyphus mimosarum | reverse complement strand
CATTTTATGTTTATATTTATTTATTACTTATTACAAACAATAACTTTGTTATGTATTTAATTATGTACGTATATACGCTTTCTAATTGGGAATACACAATGAATGGAAATTTCAAAAATGCGGTGTTTATTCATACAAGCGAACTAAATAAGAACGTCAATGTCATAATGCCATACAAAGCAACGATGGCTTCCGTCACTATGGGAATATCATAAATCATCGTCAAAGAGACTAAACTTTGAAAAACTTACAGTTTTGGATCAAATTTGGTAGCATTTGTAACAAAGACAAATTCCATTAAGATAATTAATTCGACGAAGCACACTACCCATTAGAAAGTAAAATAATAGATAAACAGCTGTTAAATTGCGTTCATTGCTTGTAATTCAAAAGTGATATTTATAAGTCACCGTTTTTATTGACAAGCACGAAGCGCATTAAGTAATTACTAAGTAACTATTAATATAAAGAAGTGAACACTCTGAACTAGAATAAGGAAAAGAAAGCTGCCTTCTTAAAGTGTTTTAGAGCGTTGAATGCTGCCAAATAGTCAGTGGAAAGCTATCTGTATATTTGTTCTTCACAAGAATTTATAAAAGAATAATAATCCTGAAATAGCAGATTCTAAAACTGCAATGAGATTTAAGTGCATATTTACTCTCTTCCTTCTCAGTGGTTTATTGGACCTAAATCTTAATATAAAAGATGGAATGATTATGAAACTTTTCAAGTATACTGTTCTCTTGTTGAATTTTGTTATCTGCTCACATCAGGTCTTAGTCATTCTTACTTACATGATACGGATAGAAAGAACAACAGCGGCATTAATTTATCTTATACAGATATTTACGACAGTGATTTTTCGTCTTCATTTAAGTTTCAAACTCAATTATTTGAAGAACATTTTGTATTCGCTGGTGCAATTAAATTACAGAGGCCAACGTTGCATTCCATGCTGGATTTTGATTTACACTCTCATTAGTACACTGATGCATATAATTACATTTGTGCTTACATTAGAAAGTAACAAAACAGCTTTAGGGAAGATCTATAAAGTCATATTTGCATGCTCATTTAAAGATACAGCGGTATTAGAGGCATTAAATCTTGTCTCTAATTTTTCTACAGTTATTTTGCTTTATTTACCTTTGAACAGTTTTGCGATACTGTATGCAATAATATGTCAAGAACTCAGAGTGGGAATTCAAAATCTGACGAAATCAGCTGCAGTATTAGAAGATTTAAATTATGACTACTGTCTAATAATGTTTAGACGACTCAGACAAATTTCAAAGAATATCAATGACAAACTATCTTTCCTCACTTTTCTAGTAGTTCTCTACAATGCCACCACGATGTACTTCACAGTAACTAGCCTTACTGTAAAAAGTATTCAATTCGATTTCGTAACTTTATCTTTTTTTTTAATTAGTTTTCCAGGTTTCTTGACCGTTACAGTGTTAGCATCCATGGTACACGAGGAGTCGTTAGATGTTTCAGAACTCGCTGATAAGATGATGGTACAAGATCAGGATCCTACAAAAACTGCAAAACGATTCTTCGCATATGCGGAGAAAAATATCTCATTAACCTTATGGAAAATAATTCCAATAAAGAGAAATTTTATTTTGGGTATTCTAGGGACAATGTTCACGTATACCATCGTCATACAGAATTTCGAAAATTAAGAAACCTGAAAACAAATTCTGTTACTTGAATTAAATTAACTTAAGCACAAAAGAATCTTGTCAGCATTCGCAAAATGTATTGTTACGGATTTCGTATTTATTTAACTATTTATTTAGAATTGTAATTAAAGTTGTTTTATTTTCCAGTGCAAAGAGAAAGCTACGTCGCAATGTGAAGAGAAAGCTACGTCGGAATAAAAATACAAGAGCGCTTGCATTTAACATTTAATAAATAAATATTTCGTAATTGCTGTTGCCATCCAGAAAAATCGAGAAAATAGATTTTACCAGAATGTTCTTGTGAATAACTAAAAAGCTTATAAAATCCGAATTAAAACACCTCAACTCAGTTGTTGTTTTAAGCGAACTGTATTGTTTACTTAATGCTGTTATTTGATTCTAGTGAATTCGCTGTGAGATCGAATTAGTTTCGCTGTTTTGAATTGAGCTCTGTTTAACGTTTGAGATGTTGGGATATTGTACGAATTTATCTGAGGAACTCAGACATATTCATTCGAACGTTCGATTTCTTGTGAAAAGAAAAAATTTTATTACCTTTTTAACGACTTGTCCATTCAATCTATTACGAACCCGTACGCAGACAACAGTATTATCTTTACAGCGGGGGTAATAATATTTTATACTAAATTCGGAATATGAGTGCATAGTAAATTTTACTTTCAACATTATTTTTAATTACTGAGAGATTTGTGTGCTGGTGTGAAAATTTGAAAGAGAGAGGGAAAAAAAATAAGAATTCCTCTTGACAGAAACAAAGAAAGATGTATTTACGAGTTTCTTTTCATCTTAAGGGTATGATTTATTTTAATTGTTTTTATATTTCTAGGTATTACACGTTTTTATTAATAATGGACAACAAAGAATAGAGAAATACATATATCTACTCTTGACCCTTGTTTTGTTTTCTTTATATAATTGTAATTTTTTTATTCAGTGATAGGGTAGGAAAATATGTTAAGTGAAATTAACTTTTATCTTAAATGTATGTCTATTGTTTGCAAATACTGGCATTTGTCAATGTGCTATGCTTAAGGCATGTTTCTAAATACACTGGTGAAAAAATTAAGAGAATTTTCATATTTAATTCATATTAGATCTCCAGAACTTAATGGACATATTTGAATAAAATTTGATGTGAACATAGGTTGATATAATACAAACAAAATAAACATTCAACATTTACAATAGACACATATGTTCGTGCGTAACGCTCATGGGAGTCAAAAGGTCTGAAACAACGGTTGCAGAAGACACAAAAGAAATGGGTTAATAGGGGGTATGATCCCCTCTTACAGCCATACAGGCCTCGCAGCCTGATGTCATACTGGAAATAAGGCATTTTATCAGTGCCTGTGGCAATTGCTCCCATTCATTCAGCAGCGCTGTTTTCAGTTCCTAGATGGTTCTCGGAAGGGGCTTGGGAGTTGCAATTGCCGTCCCAAGGGCATCCTAAAAGTGCTCTATATTGTTGAGATCTCGAGAAATGACTGGCTAATCCATCCGGCGAATATGCTCACTTTCCAGAAATTCGTCGACCAGAAGAGCTCTATGTGGCCTCGCGTTAACGTCCTGTAAGATGAACTCAGGGTCCACTGAACCTCGTAAAAGGCGAACATAGGGCTCCAAGACCTCCTCCCTATACCTCACACCAGTCACAGAACTTCTGTTAAAGACGTGGAGAGGTGTGCGGCCATCCAACATGATGCCTGCCCAGGCCATTACACCGCCACCCCCATAAGTTTTGATTTCGCGGACACTGGAGGGTAGGTATGGCTCTTTTCATAAGAAAGTACGGATAGAATCGGTGTTTATGTTAAAAAGGGACTCTTCGGTAAACATAACGGTCGCCCATTGCTCTGTACTTCAATCACTATGCTGCCTGCACCATGCTAATCGGACTCTGCTGTCCGTAGACGTGAGCGGGAGGCAAACATCCGCTCTTCTAGCAAACAACCCTCTCTCATTCAGTCTTTTGGAAACAGCCACCCTTGTTACACGAGTTCCTGTGGCTGCGTACAGATCCCAAGAGAAGCTGTAGCCCCTCTGTTACGCCTCGCTAAAATGGACAAATAGCGATCTTCTCTGGCCGCCGTGGCTTTTGGTCGACCTTGCCCAGGCTTTCTCTCGATGAATCCAATATCCTGGAACTGTTTCCACAGGTTACGCACGAGGCTGGGCGTTAAGTTAAACTCTCTGCCTATCTGGGCTTGCGATTGGCCCGCCTCTAGCCTCCCCACAATTCGAAACCTCATTCCATCATCTAAACGTTGGTGGTTACTCATTTTTACTGCTCCGATGTGAATTTAACCGATTGTTGCAAGATAACAGCAAGAAATTTGTCGAGGTGTGCTAGAGAATGCAATTCGTCTTACCCTCCACGCACTTATAAAGCCTGTTTTTTTGCTGGCTCCGTCTAGACACATGTGTATGCTTATGTATTTGTTGTGCAATATTTGCATTTTATCTGAAAGCAGTGGTTTTTCCTTCAGTTCAGTTCTTTTCATGCAATTCTATAAAATACACAAATTCTCTTAATTTATTTCACCAGCGTATTATATCTTTCTTTTCCCTGTTGCAAAAGATGATCCGTTGCTGTGCTTATCTTTGAAAACTATTCAGTCACATATTTTAATTAATATATGCAATAACAATAATTAGAAATACAGACGAAGCTTCTAATTACCTTTAGTATTCGTTAAAATGCAATTTGTGAACCAGACAACATAAACAAAATAACAAATTTGAAATTTCAATTGAGCCTTGTATGCATTTGATAGTCGTTGGTTCTTTATGAATATGCTTTCTTTCTGATAAACTTCTATCCTATTTGTAAATAAATGGCAATCATTTTACGCGAATCGAATCTTAATTTAACAGAGTTAATAATAGACGTTTTTCAAAATGCTTAGTCTTGTGTTTAAATTAAATTATATTGAATTTGGGCAAAATCTTGTTAATTAAAATGTTTGATAAGCACTAAATTTATCCTTATTGCGTTTTTGTGAGAACTTTTAAATTTATCAGAAACAATATCATGCTAGTAAACGCAGATTTAAAACTGGAAAAAATTTCGTGACGTGAAATAAAATACAATTTAAAAAATATTTTAGATCGCAAGTAATAAAAACTTGGAGAGCCTATGACAAATTAAAAAAGATAATGGTTTATATATTTGACAATGCAGTAATAGATTTCGTTATTTAGACAAAATTCCTTACTCTGTGAAACACCATGAGTGAACTAAATAAAATCTTATAAAAATGAATCGACAAGAGACGGTTAAACTAAAGACAGTGAACTAAATAAAATCTTATAAAAATGAATCTATATACAATGGAGAGTAAAATTGTTACTCAAGTTTGTGACAGTATAATGTGAAAACGTGTCTGAAAAAATATAGTGACTCATCACAGTAAGTTTTTAAATTGAAAAAGGCATGTTATAGAAACATAGAAAAAATTCTAATTTTTAACATTTCCATTGCGGCGTTGCGTATGCATTATGATATTACGTGTGTTTTTTGCCAAGTCATGGAATAGAGATGAAGAAAAGAGGAATAATTTTGATAGCACAATTGTTGCCTTCTACGGGTTCGTGGATTTGGAGTGTTTGATGACAACAGTTGATAAAGAATCAAAACACAATTTATTCGCGAGTATTACACAAAAGAGTTTCAAAGACACGTTCACAGTCGTCTAAAAACTACGATAAGCACTACTCTGAAACGATCAGAAACGCAGTCTTCAGGCTACAAAGGGGAAGACAACTTCACGGCAAAACACTAGAGTACGTTTCCCGACCCGAGTAAAGGCAGGATATTTACAGCTTCTTTCAAGATACTCTCCTGATACATTGCTACTCCGCGTACAGGCTGGGTATTTATAGGTTCTGACCTGCCTTCGAGAACATTCTCGAGGAAACCGCTAAAAATTCGTTCCGGAATGTTCTTGCTCCGTCTACGGCATATCGCAAATTTCGTCGCTAAATGTCACCGAATGGGCGATTTCGCGTCAAATCTGGCAACTCTGCCTCTCCCTTTCACTTTCTAGCCACCCTAACCCCGCTTCGCCAGAAAGTGCCAGTTAGGGTTCCCAGCTGTAGTAAGCAATTTTACAGCAACTGGGCATTTCTTAACAATATATTGAGATTTTCCTTTCCCATATAGCACACCTAGTTGCTATAACGTTGCAGTGACATCTCAGTGTTACATTTTCTTCACATTACATTTGTGACCACGGTACAACTTTGCAGAAATGTCACATTGTGATGTGGATGTGAATGTCGAACGAATGTCACATACACGTTACAGCAAATGTTTAATGTGACCACAAGAAATATCTCTGTCTCCTCCCACCCTGACCTTTCTTGACGTTGCTCACGTAATTCTTTTGTAATGGAAGGTATTCTTGCGCGCTGACCTTGCTCTCCCGACTCATCATCGTTAAATGTTTCAATAAACCTTTCTATGAATAAATTACTTTTTACGTTAATAGATTGCGATTTTACTTATTTATTTTTTAAATAGAAATACTGATAGTTTAGAGCCTGTTTTTACTTTGTGTAGTCTAAGAAATCGTGGAACTATATTTTTTGATGAATGCATACGCATTCTACCATATAGTGTTGTCAAGAGTGGCTGACTAAAGAGTTTATGGCGTTTTTTCGTCTCGAGGATTAAGTGACCATTTTTTTAGCTCTTTTCCTTCTGTTAGTTAACATATCGTCGCAGCAAAATTTTTAGGTAAGCACTGTTTATTGTATATTGATGTGAATGATAACAGTAATAAATAATGTATAATAATTAAAATGTAATTTAAAAGCTATGAACAAAAATAAATAATGAACTGACAATCGATTAACTTTTAAGTATTATCAAGAGTGCGGAAACAAGAGCATCATCAAAAGTTTACTCTTAATTTTTTGTGTCACTGCTTAGAATTTTAATTTATGGGGTCAGTTTTATTTACTAGATATAATTCACTATTTTTTGTTTTTAATATTAAGAGGTAATGTGAAGGCGGAACTTATTTTACGTATTTTATTACAGTACTTTCATCGTGCTCTGCTATTTTTCAAAACTAATTTCACAAACTAATTACTTACATCCATGCGCGGTACTTAGCGTCACATTACAAATGATTCTATACGTCCATAACCAGGCTCTAGTTGCATATAAAAAGTTTTTAATAAGTATAATTTTACAAATGGCGTATTACTTTACAACGCTCAACGTTTCTACGTTTCTTTTATATAAATTTCTGAGATTATCTTTAAAATTTAGTATATTAGGTCTCTCTTCCAGTAAATTATATCACGATTTTACGTATTACATATTTAAGCTGTGTTGCTAAAGTAACCCAATTTCATTATTAAGAGATTTAGTTAGAGAAAAATATTTCTTAGTTAACATTAAGCTATTTGAATATGGCAAAACACACAAGGTCTGCCTACCTGAGTGAAGGGATGCTTTTGTGGAGGACTTTTTAAGGCAACCAGCTTGTATTCACTTTACATATTAAGAAAAATATGAAAACCAATTACGCAAAAGTATTTATTACTTTAAAGATTAAGAGAATATAATTATCATATTAATTTTTCAAATAGATACACAAATTATTTAAATGTTATCAATACAAATATAAGGAAATTAAATTTCATCGTTACTTATATATGAAAGAAGTTAAAATCTCGCATGTGACAAAAGAGTGTAAATTAATATTAATTTGTCTCCAAAAGTACGAGTTACTTCATTTTTATACAGAAACTGAATTTAAAACTGTATTTTAAGAAAATTTAATTTATAGCAGAAAATTTTAAAATTTAATTAAAATTACTGTAAATCGAAATATGTATTTAAGCCACACCGATAAACTTTATTCGAAAGTATAATTTTATTTTAAATTAATGCATTTCACTTCTGCAAAGAAGATACTTTATTTTGTTGTTAGAAATTTAAAAATTACATCTAACCCTCTAATTAAGTCTAATTTAATTACCTATCCTAATTACATCTGGTTTTACTTTAATATATCCCTTGGAGAAATAGACAATGAAAAGAAATTAATTTATGCAGTCGTATTTAAGCAGCTTAGAAAAATTATGAAAGGAATCGTTCACAAAGGAATTTAAAAATCTCACTGTAATAACTTGGAAATTTGCATATTACAAAACATAGATTCATTAAAGTGAAGTCTTTCCCACCATCGAGGAAAAGGAAAGATGATTTTAAGGTAAAATATAACTTCGAGGAATTCTTTTTGTTGTGACAAACATCAGTTCTTTGCCGCATTAAAAGAAATAAAAAAAATTTCATCTGAAATTTGTTTAAAGCATAAAGCCAATTCCTGGAGAGTCAATTGAAGGGTGTTAAAACTCTGTATAATTACGCTGCCTTTTACTGTAGGACAAACAAATATTTCTTTTAGCGTAAAAGAACTATTTGTAAAAACGAAAATTATACATTTTCGTTATTTTTTAATTTTAACAAAAATTGTAAATTTATTCCTGCAATAATAAGTAGTATAATTACTTTTATTTTGATAAATACAGTCAATTTTCATTTGAAATAATAGTAAATAACTGAAATTCTATTTTAATTGCCTAGATTCTAAAATGAAAGGCGGAAACGTGTTTTCATACTTACTGTGCTAAAAGTAAATAGAAAAACTATTTTTTACATTTAAGAAATCATATAATATATTTTTTTTCAATTAAAAGTATACTAAGGAAAATGTTTTTTTTAATTCCTGTCTAGTAATAAAAGAATAAAATCAGTACTAAAATGTGTCTTGATGCCTTTTTGACAGTTTACAGTTTGAAATCATTTCAGATTTTAATAAAGAAAATCAAATGAAAACTTTAAAGAAAGTCCAATATTATTTACAGATAAAAGAAGTTTTTGGAAGAAAGTAGAGCATTAGAGCCTTGATATCAGATTTTTATTTCTAATCTCATAACTGCTTCTCCTAAATTTTCTATTACCTTCCAAATCCTTATTTAGCAATATTTGTGCCCCATTCCAGATAAGTCCTTCCAAAAATTCACCCAAAAACGATACGACTCTGTGTTGTGCCTATTCATTTAGATTTAATTAACAACATTTTAAAAGTATACATTGTAAAATAGAATATATTCGTCTTATTTAAATCAAATCGAAAACCTAAATCATGTTTATGTTAAACGAGAAGAATAGCAAGAATGCGTGTATCGCATGTAACCTCATGTTTACTTTAAAACATAATTTCCAAATCCTTAACTTTGCTCTGTAAAATCATGTTAAAATAATTCTGAATGCATGCTCAAGTTAAAACATGGTTCTGATTTCATTCTATGTTTGCAGAAATCTATGGTTAGCAAAGAATCATCATTGATTTTTCTCGCACTTCTATAAAGTCCATGCATCTCTAGAATTTTTCTCGGCGATAATCGCTTTATTCTTAATAATATTTTTTAAATTCTCTTCGATTATTATACAGTAATTATTACTGCAATCGTTCTCAGTATACAATAAGTGTTTACTCAACATATGTGTTAATTGGAACTTGTGAAGACTACCTGATAAATAGATGAATTTACAGTGTGAGCTACTAACAGTATTTAAGCATTGCTATGAAGGTCATAGTATAATATATATTCTTAGAAGTGAGTAATATAGATTTTCCGTAATTCAACGTAAGGTAACAAGGATTGTTTTGTAAACTGGAATTATTAATTCATGCAAATTTGTTATGTGTTTGCATAATAAACTGTGCAATACTGCATTAAATTTAATCTCTAATTGTTAAGTGAACCGAAAAATGCGTTTAGGAAATGCTGAAATATTTAAAAGAAGTGATTCACATTAATCATCAAACGAAAGAATTTATACGATATTTTGACCTTAATGCAATTATTTAAATATCTTGAAGCTGTGCAGTATAACAGAGTTATTTTAAATATATAGCTTAAAAATCTCTTAAAATTGTAATTTGTCAATGAAGAAATAATTGTGATAGAGAATGCCCGTTTTGTATAACTAATATAAGTAAACATAAATGTATATTTTATGTCATTTAGTTTCCAGAACCAGGTTTTCGATATACTGATTTGTGTACCCATAACTTTTCGTTCAGTATTGCAGATAAGCAACAAATCGCTAATTTGAAACTAAGGTTGTAATTAACTAATTTGGAAGCTATGATTGTGTTGATTTACGAGAAGTTTTAATTCAAAACAACACATTTCTTTATATAACAAAATACTCAAATAGTTAAAAAATGTCCTATAAATATAGTACGAAAACGGCTTTCCTTTCATTCAATTATCAAAATAATTTAACTCTTTTCTAGAAGAAAAGCAATTAAGAAAGAGAGAAATGAAGAAGAGAAAACAATGTTAAAAACTAAAGAATTAAAAAAAATATTCCAAGCCAAATAGAATATTTTTTAAATATTTCTATTTAGAAAGAAAGGAAAAGAGGTATTAAATTAAGAAATATAGTTATTGTTATAAGGAATACAGGTATTATAAATATTGCAAGCCAAAGAGTTTTTTTTCTTTTTTTGAAATATTTCTATATTGAAGAGAGGGGAAAGGGGCTTAATTCATAAATATGGTTAAAATTTAAATAATCTATAATAAGAACTCAGATTTTAATACAATTTAGAAATTTTGCAAAATATGGAGTGTCTTTAAATATTAAATTCTAAGAAACGAAAGTAAAATTACGTAGCTTCTGGATAGCTAATACTCAAACGTATTTCCAATGTAATACGGTTAGAAAATGACCATATGATCAGTTTGCATCATATATAATACATTCTGCATTTTCTCTACACTATGGTTTATACAGACATGTCATAAACATAAACGGATTACAGTCATGTAACATTAATAAGCTGAGATACAACTTTAGTACGATGAGAAAATTTCAAATGATAATATCGAATATTTTCAATGATTTAGAAATTTCGAATATTACAGAAGTATTTTAATATCGTGAAGAGTATAATTCCTTACTGAATCATTAAAACATTGTTGTAGTCACCTGTTCTTTAAAATAGGAGTTCATTACGCTAATCATTTATAAAGTAATCCAGTGTTGCGTGAGATCCATTTACATCTTTAGTGACATTACATTCATGGAACTTTATTATGTTACATTCATATCACTTTATGGCGTTATATTAAAGTCGCAATGAGTCGTTACATGAATGTCGTAGTGTAACTTCACAACAATATCACAGTGTAACTTCACAACAATATCACAGTGTAACTTCACAACAATGTCGCAGCGTGACTACGCATCAGTGTCACAGTCTGACTTCACAACAATGTCACAATGTGACTTCACATCAACGTCACAAAAAGCGGATATTAAGCCATTCCTACAACGTTACTGTGACACTGAGATCGTCACAGTGTGACACATATGCAATATCACAGCATCATCGCCTTGCTGTTGGGATTGTTTCAAGAAGAAAACTTTCCGTCTGTTGTCACTTTCTGTCTGTGAGTTTGCAGTAACATCTGTAATTAACCTTAATATTAGATACAAATACACCTATTGTCATTGATATTTTTAAAAATTACTAGAATCAAAGATGTATATGAAATAAAATTAAAGGCACATTTTATCTATTTACTATGGATTTTGATGCATTTACTGTGGATTTCACGGATAATAAAATCTTTACAAAAACCTGATGTGGCCAGGACATGACGTTTAGCCGATTTCGAGTTAAGACACGAAATGACTGAATATCAACAAGCATTAAGTAAACGATCACGGCTAATTGATCGTTTGTAAATAAAATATAATTCATTTATAAGCTTTATGGCTTAATGTTAATTGTAAAATCTGCTCATTTTTATTGTTTTGTTCTCACAAAATGGAGAATGATAACTGTACGAGCTCATGTACACATCCGTTGGCATGCTTTGATTTGAAAATATCTCCTCAGTCTTAGTATATCGTCCGCCTGATCATATAATGTTTCAGATTCACAACCCAGTGATTTGACAGTTCGCAGAATTTTTAAAAGCAGCTTAACTTTAACATCCTCGATTGAGTGCTAAGTGTTGCCATACATTTTTTTCTCAGTCTATGATACACAGTTTAATTTTCTTAATGATGATTAACGTTTAAGCTTCATTTATTAAACAACACTTTCTTCGCACTTAAGTCACATAAAATTAACAACCAAATCGCAAAATATTTAAAATCAGCACATTTCAAAATTACCAGAAATACACCGTACATGGTTACCGTACATTTTTTATATTCGCTATATTATTTATATTTGCTATATTTTATTTTTAAAACTAATATATAGCGATAACATTTGGTGGAAGCATCATTTGATTTGAAAAGTAATTGGACACAAAAGTGAAACCAGCGTAAAATTGAGGATTGAGGCTAATACGTTTAATTTCTTCGGAACAAGAGCTCGTCTTCATGATTAGCTTATTCTTGTTGCATTTAGCTTAATTTCAAAAACGTAAATTAAATGCTTTTAAATATAATATGTTGTTTTCAATCACATACCTATTTTAAACGCCAAGTTTAAGAAGTTTGGAATTATCTCATAATATAATTTTTACTAGAGTCCATTCAGCGCTTCAATTAAACTACAACTTCCGGCTTATAACATATAGACAAAATTTATTATGTTATTCCCATTGACATAAAAGTCTCAGATATTAAAATTAAGAAGTTTTGGATTCTATTTTAATAGAATTGTTCATTGAAAACTGTTATGGGCTTCAAGGAAGTATTACATCCGATTTCCCTGTTTTAACCAAAATCTAATTAATTCATTCTATAAAAATACTAAAAATGTATTCATATTTATTCACTGAAACCTCACTGCCGAATTTTTCGACCGAAAATATTATGTTCTTATCTACGTATAAACGTTATGCAGAGGTAGAAAAGAAATTGATCTGCAAACTGCACTCATAATCTTAGATTATTCGATCTGCCATCGTTTTAGACATCAAGTGTAGTAGCTGCTCGTTGAAACTGTCTGCATGTAGACTGACGCAAATAACGTCCATAGCAATAAAAGAATAATTCTTCAAGCATTAAAGCGTTTTGCTATGAATAAGGTGGTTTTGACACAATACCCTTACTTTTGGGAATTAAAAAAAATATTTCACTGAGAATGTGTATTCATCTATAACATAAGATGACCGAACTGTAGATGGAACTTTTGTTTCTGTACAAGTTAAGAAAAAGTGATGTGTTTTTAGAAAAGCAACAGATCTATGAAACTGATTATATGAAAAAATGTCATTGCCATGGCTAAGAAACATTTAATCTTTTTTAAAATGCCTGATGACTTCTCTTCGAGGTACATTAATATCGTGAACAAGCAATTTATTTTATGAGAAATAAAGTTCAGGTTTCGTTCAGATATTGATACAATTCATGAAGGTATTTCATCTTAAGAAGAAAGGGGACTGAATATGCAATCACTTGATTGCGTTCATGTTTTGCAAATGTTTCTTTGAATATACCTCAGAAATTTTATTTTATACGTAAATTGCTTTTGCGTCGCTATGGAAATATAACCGAGTTAGAAAAAGCAGTTACTAGCGCAGGAAAATCGTCAGTTATGCACCAGTGACTTTTCGGATTTTGTACAATTACTTATAAAGAGCATTTCTTGGCCAGGTTGACTATTGATAAAAATTTAGAAGCTCTTTAATGGCAAACGTAGCTTTGATTCCCGTATCGAAATAATAATTTGAAGTAGATATTGTGAGTTGAAGGAATACCACTGTATTCAGAGTAATTGTGATTTTCGTGATCTTAGTTTCAGCTAAAAATCATAATATGCACAACGAAAAGGTATTCAGTTACATCAGTTTTACAAAAATATTATAGAAAATAACTGAGAAATTATTAATTCCCATCAGAAGAAGAAAGCATTAAGCCACTAATCTCCATGGTACACGAAATTAGAAGAAAGGATTAAGCCTTTCTTCTGTTTATTATCTGTTTATGATCTAGAAAGAAAGTGCAGTTTCAGATTACTGAAGACAATATTAATGCACACAAGAAACATTCCACTTTCATAGAAACGCTTCTTTAAAGTTTATTCTCACATTCGGGGAAATAGAATTTTTCGCAACGCTGTGCTGATGTTTTCAATCTCGATGATATTTTAAAGCCTCATTATTTATTAATACTGAGTTAGATGTAAACCAAATTCCACAGTGTCAAGAATGAAATGTGCTCATTGTCCCCAGTGCAGAGACGAACATCTTAGTAGCAGCTACAAGAAGCTATTAAACACAGGAATTTCTCTTGCTTAAAGCAATTCTTTTAATGAGAGCGAAATAAAGAAGTATTGTGTTTAATCATGGTTCTAATACCTCAGAGCATGTTTATGCTGTTCTATCTGAGCGCTATAATTGATCTCTCCGTGAAAAGCAAAGACACCATATCTGTGAAAGTCTTCAAATACACTCTGTTGTTGGCAAATTCCGTTATTTGTACATACCATTTTCTGGTTTGTGTTACATTTAGCATACTGACCCTGAATTCAGCAGATAATATAATATATATTATTTTAACAATGGTAACAGCGATTTTTCGATTGTATTTAAGTTTCAGACTCAACAGCTTGAAAACTATTTTACATTTTTTAGTGCATCTTAATCGTAATGCCAGCCGTCGTATCTCAAATTGGATTTTAATTTATGCTCTCATTAATCTACTGTTGCAAACATTCGCATTTACCGATTCTTTAAAAAGTAAATTTGTCTTACAGCTATGTGACATCATACTTAGACCTTCAGATACATGTAAAAAGGTAAGCGATGCATTGAATGTATGGGGTTCATTTTGTCCAGCTTTTTCATTTATTATGCCTCTGAACACATTTGCAGTAATCTATTCAACAATATGTCAGGAATTAAAAAAAATGCCTCCAAAATCTGTGGAAAACGGCAGAAGTATCAGAAGCTTATGATTATGATTGGGGTTTACAGTACTTTAAAGTTCTTCAATGCGCTTTAAAATATATAGAGAGTAAATTATCATTTTTAACTTTCCTCGCAGTTCTTTATGATGCCATCATCATGTACTTCGCAATAAGTGCTTTCATACTGCAAAATTATGCATTTGAAGCAAATATCTTGTTTGCTTTCGTAAACGGATTTACATCCTTCCTGGTTTTGACTACGTCCGCGTCAATGGTACACGAAACCTTTTTAGACGTTTCTGAAGCTGCGGATAAACTAAAAGAATGTAATCAGTTTCCTACCCATATAGCAAAAAATTTCTTTGCATACACAGCAAAAGCTTTTTCTCTAACTTTTTGGACCATCATCATAGGAACCCTTGGAAAGTAAAACCTGAAGATGTATCTGGGAATTTCGATAAAAATAATTTAAATATAGGATTATTTTTTTACATTTTGATAAAATGTAACAGTTTTAAAACACTTGACAATCCTTATGAGCGAAATGCGGACGATATTAATATCTTCATGTTTATTTTTTCCTCAAGAGTATTTGCTTAGTCTTGAATATAAAAGAAGAAATGGAATATATGAAAAGGTAATATATGTAATTTTAAACATTTTATTCTGCCATTCCCAATTTTTCTTACATAACTAAAACAATTACCTGTTGAAAAAGACAGATTAATATTTTTTTCTTTACATTTAATTTATTTTTATTTCAAAGGTACAGTTTTATTCGTGTACTATTTGTCTTATGATAATACGTTCTTCAGCCTCGGAAATGAAGTTCTTTTAGTTTACTTTAAATATTTTAACCTAAGATACGTTTCTATTAGTATTGCATGGAAGTAATAAAAATAATTGTGATCACTATTAATTAAGATGAGCGTAATTTTGCTTACCTGAAGTTCATATTTCTTATTACAAAATATGTCTCAAAAAGTAGTCTGAAAGATAAATCGCGAGAAACTCAGATCGTTGTCTTGTAAATATTCGTTACCGATGCAGAAGAAATTAAGGTAGCATGGCACCCGGAGGACGGGTTCACTTTATCCTGTTGTCTCAGAAATGTCAAACTTTATAAGGAAATACATGGAGTCGTTTACATGGGAAAGCGTAAAGATTAAACTTTCAGTCATGGCCGATTTTAATTTGTATAATTTGTTTTAATTGAGCAACATTTCTCTGCTACGAACGTAATTTTTACACTTTGACGTTATGGTAAAAATGAAAGCAGCGACTGCAATAGAGATACATGATTTACGATTTAATGATTTTGAAGTCGTTTACATGGAAATACGTAAAGATTAAACTTTCGGTCGCGGTCGATTTTAATTTGTATATATATTTTTTTATTGACAATCATTTCTAAGCCATCAGCGTAGCTAAAATGGTTGAATATGCGTATCTAAAATGATTGAAGGTTTTGAAGAAATTTACACTTTTACGTTGTAATAAGAAGAAAAACAGTGACTGTAGTACAGTTAAATAGAAAAATGGAGAGCGAATGAGACGTACTTAAGATAAAATCTCGGCTTAGAGTGATTTGGTTTTGGTTTATCTTTAATTTAATTGATTTAAGTAACTTTGTAAAATTATTATTGGATGTATGTCTAAATACCTGCGTCATGAACGTTATACTAACGTAATTCTAATCATCTATGCTAAAGGGTTTTTCCTGCTGATTATTGTTACTTATTTGCCATAAATTAACCGAAAGTTATAAAACACTTTTCGCACAAAGAAAACAGAAGACTTCAAGAAATATTGAAAAGGGCAACCAAAAAAATTCTCTAATAAAGATGCTAGATTTCTTCGAGGGAAACAAAAAATTAATGCAGAAAGTTTATAGATTTCTTCCAGAAAACATGACTAGATAAATTAAGTGGCTTTGTCAGTTTAGAACTTTAATGCCCCAGCGAAAGAAAGTTTATAATAACGTATTTGACGAATATTTTATTAGAAAACCGTTGAAGTTGACAAAAAGCCTAGAATTTGCTACAAAATCAAGGAACTAGACCTTGAATTAATGGATGAAAAGTACCACATGGACGGAATCTAAATTTCAATTTTCACTTACAAAACTACCCAAAGTATTACACGAATATCAAAAGAAAGGTACTCTTAAAAGCGGGTAGATTCGCGATATTAATTAAAAGGAACTTCACATTAAATGTAGATTTTATCATAAATAGGACTATAATCTGAAATAAAGTGTAACCTCTAGAAACTTTATTTTGCAAAAATAAAAGCAAATTCCTTATTTTAAATGCTACATTTTCATTTATAAGAAAAAAAATCATAAAGATCAATTCAAAGATGATGCAATCAAGAACACATGTCACACTCCTCTATGGCAAGGGATTTGATCACCGTACAGGTGAGAATCCGAGTTTGCTCAGTTCGCCCCAATTCTGAAGAAAAGCAGACGGGTTCGAGGGTCTCCTACCGCCTCTTCC
>KK119050.1:59023-103345 GCA_000611955.2 Stegodyphus mimosarum | reverse complement strand
CCTCTTCCCCTCCCACCAACCTCTCAAGAGGACTTTTGGCTCACCGTATATTTAAGTGTCTCCATGTTGCATAGAGAGTATGCATTTTTGCAGTTTTGCACACCCATGCTTTCTTCAGGATTTGAACCGAGCCTTTCGATATGGCATTTCGTATTACTAATCACTTTCCCGTCAGAACGGCATCAAGAACACAGAGCTCGCTGTGAAATATGAACTTAATAAGGCTTTTATTTAGAACTACTTAACTACTTCAAAATAAGGGGACTACACAAACTTTCGCGAAAATGAATTCAGAAGTCATCTAATTTTTTATTCATAATGGTGTGTAGAGACAGCTGCATTTTACTAATGGAGCATTTTATAACAGGACAATAATCCAAACTTTAAGCTTCTACTAAGATTATCTTATGAAACGGGAAGCAACTCTAGTCCTCCAAATGATCCAATGTCCCCATTGGCGCCTATTTCAATTGCATAGAACATATGTGAGAATTCTGTAGACTAAGAACTTGAAAAAACTAAAATTACATCAGAAAATATTTAATGAGAACAGGTTTAATAAACCTGGAAAAGTAACTCGAAAGGAGAGTTGAATTATGTAATCTTCAATGCTAATGAAAATAGAAACTGAGATTTAGCTCGAACAGGGGCAATCAAATATTGATTTTTCTGCTTTTCTTCTTGTTGTTGTTGATAATGAAGCATAGATCGTATTGATGGAACTAAATTTAATGTTTAAATCAATTTTTATTTTTGACTTTTAAATTTCTTATTACACTTTACATAATTGCACGAAGCAGAAAAAATGTTTGTTTCTAATGTCTTTGCAGTGTAATGTGATTTGAAAATTAAAAAGAATAAAAGTACTTTAATTTTGTTAGTTTGTTATAAGCTGATACACATTCGGAAAAT
Organism: Stegodyphus mimosarum; assembly: GCA_000611955.2. Lineage (NCBI taxonomy): Eukaryota > Metazoa > Arthropoda > Arachnida > Araneae > Eresidae > Stegodyphus > Stegodyphus mimosarum. The sequence continues at coordinate 102,433 of KK119050.1, read as the reverse complement.
TTCAAGTTACTTAAGTATCTGAAGTACCTTAATTTAAAGATAAATACTTCCTTCGAAAATATAAAATGTGTCAAACTGTAAATTTAGAGGAAACATATATGCAGAAAATCAATGCCTATCATTTGAGGGTAATTGTAAGCAATTGCAATTTCTCTGATGACATGAAAAGCTTCTTCTTGCATGAAAACTTTGCAGCGATTTATAGTGACGAAGCCTTATGTTTAAGAAAAACTGTTGACAAGTTTTACTTTCAGATACTTGACGTCGAGAAAGACACATATTTATTAAAACGTATATTAATATCACAAAGTTAATGGGTTATTTAGATGCCTATTTCTTGCAATAAGCATCAAGATGACCCATCACAGGAATCAAAAGAAAAAAGAATTATTAAACTCACATGGCTCAGTTTACTGCTTATGTATGCATATCAGCCTCAAAATGATATTTTTTATACTAATTTCTTTTCTGTAAGAGAAAGGAATTGCATTAGGTGCATTTGTTTGTTTAAAAGCAACTGTCTTTTTTTACAGTGAGGAATTAAGAAGCTATCGACAATAATGTTAAGAATGATATAATGTCAATGTTACGAAGCAGTCCATCAATATCCTTCCAGTAATAAGAATGTAGGGTTTATATTTATTTTAACTAACATTTATTTTAAATTTAAGTTATCTTTCCTGTTTAGCCTTCATTTTCCCCTAGAAATGCCCGTGCCAGAGTATGTAAATTGTAGCAGCACGCGCAGGTTATTCAAATTTAGCGGAAGCTAGTTGAATTAAAATAGTAAACGAAACCAGAGTGTGAGAGTCTTGCTTTGAAGTCACGCTAGTGAAGTTGCTCGGTCGATTTTAGATCGGCGCGTGTCGGCCTGTGTGCCTAGCTTTGCAGAAGTGCTAGTTTTCAACTGTTTAATCAGTAATCTTGCTGAATCTCAGCGGTAATTAAAAAGGCGGTTACTTTAGGATCTCAGAGCCTCGTCGGTAGTGTTTTGATATTTGTTCATCTAGTCATTACTTTCAGTTTTACGTTTTGCTTCAGTTAACCGCCGGGTTGGCGCAGTTTCTGAGCGTCAAGTAGACGCATTTGTCATTTTAATGATAAAATAAAAAGTGTTTTAAACCCTTCTCACGTTTCTGTGTAAATTCACACATAGTAGCAATCACTACCCAGTTTCTGACAAGTTGGGCCAGCGAGATCTTACAAGAAGATGGTTTTGCTTCTGCTATTTTCAAAATGCTTCTAAAGAAATAATATCAAGAAATAGCCTTTGTAAAATGGAAGTATCAATTAAGGTATGTGCCTACCCTAAAATCATCGTTTTGGTGAAAATTTTCGAATTCGTTTTTATTAATTCATTTTATACGCCACATATTTAGGATTCCAAAAATGCTTTATTTTTGTTTTTGCGATAACTAGAAGCAAAGGTATAGTATAAATAATAAAGCGGAAGTGAAGTTTGGAATGCCAGAATTTGGAATTTAAAGGGACGTAAAAATGTAAACAATAAGTTTAAACAGCTATTTTCTAATTATAAAACAATATAAATGTTAACACATTTATGCAAATGAAAGACATTTATGGGGAAAACACAGTCACCAACTTTGAATGCATAGGACAGGTCCAAAAAAGAGCGGGTTCATGGCTAAGAAACTTAAAAAAAGAACACTAACGGTCTTGGTGGAAAAGGGAAATTAACCGATAAATTTACCAATAAACTGCAAAATTATTATGAGATTGCTGTACGTAGCAGTGCTGGAAATCTAGAGAGCATGTAATCATCTGTATCAGTTGCTTTTTTTTCATTGTTGCTCTAGCAATGAAAAAGCCATGCATGCGGCAGTGCCTAGCAGGGCCAGAAAGCTGGTGTAAATATAAGCGAGCGTTGCATGATGGCAAGCGGTTTCAGGAAAAATCACCAGATCTCCCAGATTCATTTATAAAAGATGTAAAACTCACTTGTCTTGCACTGTGTGACAAGAATTTGCTGATAAAATGCCTGCATGGTAAGACTCAACAATAACGAATGGGTTAATAACCTCTCGTGGACTATTTTACCTAAAGAAACTTTTGCCCTAATGAAAACATTGATTTTAGGTGCACATGTTGTTGTGTTATTATTTTTAATTCAGGATATTTAGGACGTTTACCTGTTTTCAGGCATTTATAAATGCAATTTAATTGGGTTATGTTTGAAAACTACATGGAAATTGACAAAGAGCGATTTCACAAATCGAAACTCCGATCTATACAAGCAACAAAGTTATCCAGAAGAAAAGTTAAAAGATAAAAAAAAGTAAAATTAATTAAAAATGAAGCAAAAGCGAGGCCTGACATACAAATATGGCGTGTTAAAAGCCTAAAGTGGCTACAACATTTTTTTGTGCAGCATTAAAATCTTTAAATGCATTTTCTGAGAAACTATGTTTTCCGTTATTAGTGTTTGCGATTACGTTCATTTCTCAAAATTTGTTTAGAATATTGATGAAATTTTGCCAAAATATATCATTCTTCTTTAACTCTGTTCTGTAGAAAATTTAACCCATTTATATTTATTTATTGATTTCACTGACGGCTTTTTGAAGAAGTGAAGATGTTTTTGTTTTAATTTTGAGCTTTTGTACCAAGTTTGGAATATTTCAATAAATTTTACAAGTATAGCAAATCGTTTGCTACAGAACACATGTAAGTATGTTATTTATATACTGTGTAAAGATTATTGAGATATATTTATTAGAATTTGTTACAGGAGATGTAGCATAAATGAAAATTTTCACTAAAACGTTTCTAAATATTGCTCATATTTTAAAAATTAATGAAAATTTCTGTAAAATCCCATTTAAATTCATAGTTTCATATCCCATCTCGCGTTTCATTTAAAAAAAAAGTGTTTCGTATGTGGGTACATGCCTTAAATGCATGATCATATTATTCTATCTGAGTGGCGTAATGGACCAATCTGTGAATGACAGTGACAACATACGCTCGAAGTTCTTCAAACATACAGTGCTGTTTGTAAATGTTATCATTTGTACATACCATATTGGGATTTCCGCTACTTTTTTAGTATGCAAAGGAACTTCAGCAAATGAAGTCGTGTATATCATGAAGATGTGCACAATAGTGATTTTTCGATTTTATCGAAGTTCTAGAATTTTCAACACTATGAAAAATATTTTATATTTTCTAGAGAAATTTAAATCGTTCCAGGTGAATATGTTTCAGACTGGATTTTGACTTATATTGTTTCTAATATTTTATTGCACATACCTCTGTGGTTTTCTGGCAAGAAAATAATCGTCTTTTAAGGCTATTTGACTTCATATTTGGGTCTTCAATCACATGTAAAAATATAAGCAAGGCAATGGTTTAATACACAAAATTTTGGGAAGCATTTTTATTTTCTTTGCCCATGGATATTTTTGCAGTAATCTATTTTACAATATGTGAGCAACTAAAAATGAGTATTCAAAATTTGACGAAATTTTCAGTAATGTCAGATTTTGATTAAAATATAAAATTACGTTTCTTTAGAATTCTTAGACGGATTTCAAAATATATCGAGGACAAATTATTATTCCTATGTTTCCTAACAATCATTTATTATCATGTACTTCACAGTGATCGATTATCAATTATCATGTATTTAACAGTGAGTATTCTTACTTTTCGTAGACGAACCTTCAAAAGCTTAATTGTTTCGATTCTCTTTACTATTAGCTTTATGTCTTTTCTAGTTGTGATGGTGTATACTTGTTTGGTATACGAAGTGTATTTAGAATTTCTGAAGCTGCAATTAAATTAAAACCACGTAATCAATATCCTACGCGAGCTGCAAACAATTTCTTCCCTTTTGCTAATAGAGATATTTTGTTAACTTTGTGGAAAATAGTTCCAATAAAACGAAATTTTACTTTTGCATTTTAGGGACTATTTTCACTTACGCTATTATTATAGAAACCTTGGAAAATAAAATTTGGAAATGTGTTTGACAAGTGTGTTAAATTTAGCCTTAAATGTCTAATTATTTAACGTAAAAATAAAACTTGGACAATTAAATTTGGAAATGTATTTGAGAACTGTATTAAATTTGGCCTTAAAAGTCTAGCGGTCTGTAATTACCTTCTATTAAAAGATATTAATTTCCAAATCTTTATAAGTATTCTCTGTAAAATTTAGCTTAACGTTTATTAGTATTTCTAATTCTTCATACTTTCTTTTAGACAATATTTTTATACTGTGAAGAACATTTCGCAGGTTAATCACTTCTAAAACTCTAATCCTCTTTTTTTTGACATGTTATAAATTATATTCAGCTGACAATTGAAGTCTAGGATGTTTATCTGTATTTATCTTAATATTAACAGTACACATTTAGCCCCCGAAGCATACAGACGTTACTGACTTCAAAATTCCGTGCAGCTCCTCAAAATATTAATAATTTATAGCAAACTATTGGTCACAAAGGTTTTTTTTAGTATCATATAAAAAGCACAAGGGCTGAATGAAAAACACTTACGTTACCTTGGAACATGTTCTCAATGGAATATATAGCAAAGAAATTTGGTGTGTGCCATAATTACGTGATTTAGAAAGAAAACGCTATTCAAATGTAAAACTTTCGCATAGAAAAGACTGCAAACATGAATTAGGATTATCATGCTTGTGGAGAAAAGTTTTACTGTTTTTTCAAGTTGTACTGTTATGTTCAATATAGCAGCCATTTAAGTTGGCAATAATGATAAAATAAACAAAAATAAGTAGTTCAAGTTTTTGTACCAAATGGAAAGTGAATAATTTTGAAATAGTACTTTCAAACAATATTGTTGAAACAGAAATACATGAATATTTTGCAAATATTAAATGTCCAGACATTGTTGAAGAAAATTGAAAAAAAAAACTAATTAGATTAATCAATTTTTTTGTCTTGCCTGCCATTACGAAATCATATTTTCAAAACTCATTGGCTCAATTAAATGAAACCTAATTTTTACCCTAGAATGCAGTTTGCGCATCCAGTAATTTTACAAATACTTGCATGTTTTAAATAGCAACAGGTATTAGCGTTAGCTGTAATAAAATGCAGGACTATAGTTTGGATTACTATTTCACATGCAGCTGCAGACGATACTTCTGAGTAAGGTTCGAAATTATAATCCTGCAAATTTAGGCAACTTACGCAGATACTTGTTATTCTTGTACCTTTAAAATTTCTCTTCTGCATGCTATTTTTCTTCACAAATACCTACAGATTTGCTACCAGCAATGTTAAAATAAATAATCTTTTATTACGAGAAACGTGACCTTGAATACTCTGCAGCGGATATGTATATCTTTTAAGGTAAGGTAACTTGTTATACAGATATCTACTCATATTTTAGTTTTTTGCTACTTCCTTGTACGAAGTAAAAAGCAAATATTGTAATCGCGAAAAATTTCTGGCATCATATTTAACAAAAATATCTATTTTGACCTCTATCGAATGCAATTTAATGATGTTTTTGAGTAACATTCGTACGTAAAAACAGAAAAAGACTCTTTCTTCTTTCCCTCCCAAAAAAATTATAAAACTGATTTAAAATGGATTCTGAAGAGATTTCTTTCGTGGCGTCTGTGCGTTCAAACGTACGTGTGCACGTACGTACGTATGTAAATGTATGTATGTATCTTGCATAACTTAAAAACGAGTAGCCTCAGAACGTTGAAATTTTGTTATATAGGGCTGCTGTAACATGTAGATGTGCACCTCGCATTTCGGTTTCAATCGACAGCACCAAATGTATATAAATATATATAAATATATATATATATATATAAATATATTATTACAGGATCAAGAGCACGAGATAAGTATAAAGTGAATTTATTACGAAATTACTAGTATGAATGAAAGATGATAAAAGATGGGATGATAACACGATAAACTGACATAACTAAGGATAACCCCACGACTAAGAATAGTCCAAGAATTATTCATGTAATAATCAACAGTTCACAGTTTGGCTTATCTTGTTGAATCTCGGGAACAAGATCAGAATTCACATATGCTGGTGGATTCTATAACACCACTGGGACATCATTCCTCGTCAAACTTCCTGGAAGGCAAGTCAACTGAGAACACGTCTGTTCTCGTCCACGTTTGGAACTCGTCTGCTCCACACCACCTCTGGTACTCGTCTGAGCTGTTTTGCGCTGCGCTGGGCTGGCGGCAGATGACGTCACCTGGCTGGCGTTTCTGATTTCCCACATATATATATACACTCTGTTACACTTTCTTTATTTTTATAAGTTTGAAAATTGTGCACTTTTTTGCTTTAAAAATGATAAAAATTATGTTGTTCTTATCTTTCGGTTAAGTTTTTATGCTCTTAATTTGCCTGCATGCAATAATTATGGAATTATCAACAATTTAAAAGTTTTGTAAGTGCGGTTAAGCCTAATTTTTGGTTACGATAGCGGACATATTTGCTTACTATATATAAGCTTAATAGAATAGTGGATTTGTTGCCAATCTAGAGAAACTAGACTTCGCAACAACAAAAGTAACGTCTTCTCTTATTGTTGCGAATAAAATTATACTTGATTCTTTCTGGAATTATCATTTATTAGCTGGTTTTTGCGTAAATATAGTAATTTTAATTGTAAAAATTATTTTTTAATTATTTTAACTGTACTGGTGTTTTATGTTTTTCTACATTTTTCAATTTTTAATGAAAATATTTTGAATTTTTATGTATTTTTGCGTGTGTAACAAAACCTTTCTATAGACCTTGGCATAGAAGTTGGAGAGCTCTTGAATTTATGCTTTTTTGTGTTTCTAAGTTTGTATAAATTGTAACTAATTGTTATATGTTAAGTGCAGTTTAAGTGATATTTCTTCTAGTGTGACTGTTTTTTTCATTATAAGTGAAACTGAAAAAATAGCATTTCCGTGTTGCGTGTAGCTAAGACGGAATAGTAAAGGCAGGCTTAGTGAGTTTTTCGCTTGAACTCCGGGGTTCATTTTAAATATTTACTGTTTTGATGATGCGGAAAATAACTTTTTCTGATAATGAGAAGGCTTCATAGCTTCGGTGTCGTTAAAGTAAATATTGTTTTATCCTCTTTCTACGTTCTTCGATGATGGATACGCTAAAAGACGTCGATGCCAGTGCTACGATTGTGTTATGTAGTGATTTTTGGTTAGTTTAGAATTATGGATTAATGTGTAGTTAATTGCAGTTATTTGTTAATTAATTATTGAGTGAGTAAATTATATGCATTAATTTATGCTTATTCTAAATTTTTTCTTCACGAATTGAATTGCTTATGTTATTGAATCAATTATTTTTATACGAGTTAAACAGAGTTCTCGTTCTTACGTTACGCGTTCGACAGTATTAGCCTTCGGGAGAAGGAGACAATGGGAAATCGGTTGTTTCTGCGTAATATTTGAAATTTAAAAATACTTCCTTTTTATTCACATGGTTGAAATTTATACCTCTTAAAGAGAAAAAATTTACCCTTCTTATGAACCTACTTTCATGACTGTACGTCGCCCCGTTGGAGAATTATGCCCATTTAATTGCTAAAATTGTTGAATTTCGTGTCTAGAAATTTATTCTGCTATAAGCGCCGTTTTGAGCACTTTTCTCGTCAAGGTCATGTACTGCGTCCGGTTGCGTGGCAGGGGAGTGATAGGTTTGTCGCATTCTTTCCCTCACCCCTCCTTGTTGGCGAAGGGGGTGGCGAGGGTGGAACTTTTTTTGGTGTGAAGAAGGAAAAACTAAGTTTTCGCAGCACTGTTTTGTGTTTGGCGAGATTTGCATACTAATTCACCAAATTTGGTGATTTTCGAAAATTCTGGAGCCTGGACGATTGAAATCGTCATGCAAGGCCATGCTCAGCCCTTTTTGCCTTGGATTCGCAGCGTTAGAAGCACGTTATTTTTTTCTTCCTCTGGAAGAGCCGGAGACGGAAAAGGGAGGAACCCTTAGGAAGATAAAGATGAACATCTAAAAAGAAAAAAAAATCACTTGAAGTTTACTCCTCCGCACTTTACCATCCCCGTGTTGGAGCCGAAAATGTTGTTTTTTCCTCATCGAATTACTACCATCAACTCGAGTACTACCATCAACTCCGGAAAAGGGAGGAACCCTTAGGAGCTCTTGTTTTGCTGCACGAATGCACTTTACCATCTTCATAGTGTCTGATCCAGGTGTCCAGATTTCTTGCCGGACTCCCTCGTTCAACATCTGCGAAGAGCTGGTTCGGCAGAGCCTTGTTCAACACCTGTTATGAATGGGACATCCGGAAAAAAAAATCTATAAGTTGAGTTAATGCTTAATTAAATTTTCAACCCTTCAAGTGAGTTCAACCTTTTGATTGTTAATTTCACCTGAAATTTAGTACAGCTTGCTACCTAAATTCCGTGAACATGTTTCCTAAGTAATATGGTAATTTAAAATTTTTTTAAGAGATTTGATTATTTGAAGTAAATTTTCCAGTGATGAATTATTAATGTAAGGAGTAATTATATGTGTGTTTAATTTCCAATTAAATTCTATTTAACTTTTAGTCAAGGTTTTTCTGCTGGATCTTAAATCCAGGCTGTGTATTTAAGCAACTGCTGCACTATTAATCTATTTAGGACTTTTAACCTTAACTTGGAATGTAATTAAAATTTATATATAATGAATTAAGACAGGATAGTAAATTTGTAAACTTATCTAAATTTTACCTTTTTACTTTAAGTTGTTACTATTTTTGGTTGAGAATTAACTTTAACTTTTGCTAATTAAGGAACGATTTAAAATTTAAATTCTACTTTACCTTTAATTGTGTAATTGAATGTAGGAATAAATGTAATCATTTTTCTCCAACGGGTCTACTTGAATATGTAATATTTTCTAACTGCCTAAGGGATTTGCTAAATTTATGTATGTAATTTTTACCTGAGTAAATTAAGAAATTTCTTGAACTAAGTAATCTCTATCAATATTGGTAAAGACACCATGCTCGGTGATTCATTAAATTCCTGTGTATTTTTATGCTGGCCAGCAGAGTTTGATAACTGCATATGAAAAGTTAATATTAATTTTTACGGTGTAAATTTTTGATTAATTCATCTCGGTGCATATTTGAAATTAACAATATATATATTATAATTCTAAATGCATTATTTTAAATAGTTGTCACTTGAACACTCCATAGATCTAGAAATTTAAGTTGAAAGATTGAGTGTCTTCCTTTAATGCTGCAATAAATATCCTTTGTTATATATATATATATTTGATTCAGAGTTTTCCTTATGATGACTTGTGTGAATGTTTTTAACACCAGTACTCCTGCTTGGTCTTAGGGGTTGTTCGGGTTAGTAATACATAACGCAATGAATTATGGCTTTGATATTATTGTAGACAAATTATTGTAACAGTTAGTATTTAACATTTGGTACCACGTAACAATTGATATTTTTAGACAAATCTTTACAAGGTATTTCTCCCGCCTTCTTCGCATGCCTTCGTGGTATAGTGGTCTGCATGCTCGACGCGTAACCAAGAGGTCCGTGGTTCGATTCCGGGCGAAGGAGTTGCTCATTTTTCATTTCTTCTGCTTCGAAATAACCTAATGTCTCTACATCTTGAGCTATTTGAATCTAAATATGATTCTACTGATTTAGAGGAACTCCATCAAATTAAGAATGGATTTTTCTTAAATATTGTAAATCCGTTTAGGAATAATGATTCTCAAGTATCTACTTCTAAAACTGCCCCAGTTAAAAAATCTGAACCGAATGGATTAACCCTCAAAAAACTCATAAACGCACTATAAGTGAAACATCAGACATGATTATGGCCATCAAAATAAGTTAAGTATTCTAGCTGATAACGATGAAATGGAAGTTAGTAACTGCAGTGAAAACACTAATATTGAATTTATTACACCGCGTAAAAAGGCAGAGAGAATTTCCCCAAAATAGTCACCAACGTCGATCACTGGACGCCGATCAAAAATGATATGTTTAAGCATGGAGAAGAAAAAGTTATATACTTAAGCATGGAAAAGAAAATTTGAAAGGTGGAGATCTTCACATCAAAGCTTTTACTCCTGATGACTATCGCAAAGTTACTCCTCTACTAGACGAGAGTCAATGCTCTTACTACACCTTCTTTCTAGCACAAGATAGACCTATTCGTGCAGTAATAAAAAAACTCCCAATTCGCACTCCAGTTGCTGAAATTGAAGAAATCCTAACAGAAAAAGGTACACCTGTTAAATCAATAAAACAATTTACTAGGAAAACAGATAACGAAATTAAATCTTTACCGCTATTCTTAGTGGAGGTAGCTCGAAGTGAAAAAGGCAAACAAATATTTAATTTAACTAATCTCACGGGACTTTCTATATTCATTGAACAATTTAAACCAATGCCAGGACCAAAGCAGCGTAGTAACTGCCAAAGATATGAACATAGTAAATCGCATTGCCACCATAAACTCGTTGTTTAAAATGTGGGAAAAGTCACGAAACATCACGTTGTAAGAAAGACATAACACCGGGAAACCAGGACTCCCTTACCTGGCGTTCTCATAGGATCGCCTTACATAGAATATCATCCTGGCCCCCAGAGACTCTCCTCGGGGTCGCGATCCAACCGCTGAAGCCGACGAGCCCCACAAAGTCGAAGAAAATCAATGTCAGTTAAACGAAGTCGGGAAGCAACACGTCATGCAGCATCACCCGAATCCACCAATAGGGCGTTACCTTTCGGACTACCAGTGTAATCCAACCATACAGCTCCACCACAGACAGAGAAACAGACACGACAGTACCAGTATGGTCCCTGCCAAACCCGAACCAACCTTAGAATTAACCAGGGTTCTATGAGCATCCCACGTTGCGTTCTATCGTCTGTGTGAGAAATACCCCAAAAATATACGCAAAAACACCAACACTCAGAGAAACCCACCATCACCACCGAATGACGAAGAAAACTTTCCGTCACTACCTCGAAAGGAAACTGAAAAATCTTCAAAGCCTCGCACTCAAGAGTCAGAAAGTGGTTCCATTAAGATGACTTACAGTCATAACTTTCTTGGATTAAAAACACCTTTCAAACGGCTAAAACACTTTTTGAAAGATTTAAAAAATCAAAATCCATTTTGGACAAAATCCAAATTGGGATTAAAGCATTCGGCCTATTAATGAACACGGAATATGGCCCATAAAATTCTGCAGAGAACTTTACATATAATAGATACTGCCACATACAGTTTAAATTTCGCCTATTTAAAAGTCATAACATTAAAAGTCAAGAGCCTGAACTGCAGCATTTGTTAAATAAACATAATACTGACATAATGCTGATTAAATGAAACTCATTTACACCGCTGTCATCGTTTTAAAATTGCTGGATATAAAATGTATCGCAACGAGCGTCTGCATAACAGAGGAGGAAGTACTCTCATCATGCTTAAAAATCATCTCAGATTAACTTTATATGAGACGTCTAGAAATGCATGCATTGAGCACACCGCGTTATCATTTATAGCAGAACTGGTGATCATTATTTATTTAGCTCCGCATATATCCTCCACGAAGCCAAATTACCGACACAGACCAGGACTGCTTAGCTAACGCAGATCTTCCATTACTTATTGCTGGAGATCTAAATTGTAACATTTATCTTGGAATTCACGTAGAAAGAACAGTAATGGCACCGTCCTCGATAATTATGCTGTTCACAATAATCTTAAAGTACTCGGACCGGAAACCCCTACAAGATTTCACTACACAGGCTCTTCGGAAGTTCTCGACATTGTTATCACTAAAAATATTATTCAAACTCTTTACCTTGAAGTCCTACAGGAAATGTCATCTGATCACTTACCCGTTAAATTCCTAGTAAATGGCTTTGAACAAAATGACAAAATTTCAAACTCATTGTTAACTGGGAGAAATTTAATACTATTATTGAAATCCCAAATGCTCACGCTAATCTTGCTAACATTTCTGATATCGAAAATGAAATCCATAAAATTAACTCCAGAATTCAAAGTGCTCTACGAGAAGTTACTATCATTAAAGCAGATCGCTCTCAAATTTCACTTTCAGATTATATTCGAGAAAAAGTCAAAGATAAGAATAGATTGGCAAAACGATGGAGAAACACCGGAGACTCCAAATTAAAAAGATTCCTTAATCAAAAAGTTCGAGAAATCTCTAAATTACTCAGCGATTATAGATCACGTAAGTGGGAAGAACTCCTAGATAACATCGGATATGAACCTACCCTTATTTGGAAAACTGCCAGAGCTCTTAGAAAGCCTGAATTCTGAAACTGAAAAGTCCAAGAATTCAACGAGAATTTAATTTATCGCACTGACGTAAATTATTCATTATCTACCTTCCCTAGAGAAGTACAGAACGTCATTAAGAATCTCAAGATCAGAAAAGCACAAGGATACGTTTTAATCTCTAATAAATTTATCAGAGAACTTCCCTGGCGTTACATCGTATTGTTAACAAATCTCTTTAATACCTGCTTTCCTTTAAATTATTTAAATTATTTTCCACATCAGTGGAAGTATGCTATAGTCATAAACTACCCTACACCAAGTAAAAATCCAAAAGAAGCCACCAGTTACCGCCCAATAAGCCTGCTTCCGCGCACTGGTAAAATTTTAGAAAAAGAATTATTCAAATTCGACTTATTAATCACCTCGAAAAGAATAATATCATTGACTCCGAACAATATGGATTTTTAATTTTCATTTCTGTCTACATATTGGGGAACAACAAATAATGTTAAAACTTCATTGGATGTTGTGTGTATAGAATATGATCCAAATTGTGCTTTTTTAATTACATTTGATTTATGAATGACATATTGATTCAAATTTAATATCTGTAGGTTCATTTTTAATAGTAATTGGGTATATAATACGTCTGCTTTATTTTTAAATTTAACATGAACTAAAATGAGAGATAAATCAATTTCTAATATATAATCAGGATTAGCAACATCCGCATATATCATATTTTCATTATTTTTTCTTTCAAATTCTATTTTTAATTGAAAAACCTGTTATTACTCTCCTGAAATATTTTAGAAAATCAAAAATTTGATCTAGTGGTAAATATATTGAAACAGATTGACTATCTTTTGTCATTTTCCATCTTTATCAAAACCTTTGTTATAATTTTCATTTTCCTCAACTTTTAATTTATTAGTTATTTCAGTGATGGTCGTTTGTGATGTTGTGGATCCGTCATCTTTAATGATATATTTTACTCTAGTAGCGTTATCACTCGTTTCAAAAAAGCAAAACATATCAGTCGGTTGTGTTGTTGTGTAATCAGGTGTATATTCACCAAGTCTTATAACTTGTTGAATGATAGGGAAATAATCACTAGCATGTTCAACAACTTGACCACCTATTGCTAGTTTTTTCCCAGTAAATAAACCTAATACACAATTCGCAGTAACATTATCATCATTTATAGACTCACCGTTATTCTTTAGAATTTTCCATTCTATTTCAATATAAGATTCTGAAAGTAATATTCTAGCTTCTTTATTTTCGATATTTTCTCTCAATTCATCATCTCTAGTTTTTCTACTTTCTTTATCTAATCTTATTTTTTTAATTTTTTGCTTTAATCCATCTCTAAGTTTTTTTATTTATTTAGTCAAGTAAAAATAAAATTTATTTAAGTACTTTTATTCTGAAGTAAACGATACATTTTTTTCCAAGTAATTTTCACTTCCATCAATCTCTATAGGTTTATACTTAACCTTCTTATTTTTTAAATCTAGTAAATTTCATTTTCATTTGTAAAACTCATTTTAATTCGGGAAATTCCTGTACTGGAATTATTAACTTTATAAAGATTTGTTTATCAAAAATTTGAACAATTTTACTACTAAGTCGATGAGTGTTTACAAATGTATGAATAACATTTGTAGAATGATTACTAATTTGCATACCCTCAATTATATTACAGTGAACATAAATATCATCCGATAAGAATTCAATGTTTGCATGAAGAGAACCAACTTGCCAGCTTTCTTCATATATTTTTGGTTCAAATTTTAGAACTTCATAAAAATAACTTTCAGTTAAATCAATCGTATAATTTTCTGCTAATTTAATAGTAAATTTATTTTCTTCTTCTATTTGTCAAATTTGAATAGAAGATACATATTTTTAAAATTTTTCTTATTTTTCCTTATGTGGTAAATTGGGGTATTCATTATTAAACAGTAAAAATTGAATGTTTAATCTCTCTAAAATATAAAAACCGTTGGGTATTACAATTTTAATCCATTAGTTTCCATTCTAATACCTAAATATATTATTTTTATAAAATTAAGAATGCAAAACTCTTGTAAAGCAATTTTCGAAAAATGAAGAGGTTTTGAGAATTCAACAGTAAAATCCTGTGAATGTTCTCTTGTTTTCAATATAAAAGTTTTCATTCATTTAGTTATAAAGCATTTTAAAATTTTTTCCGTAATAAATGGAAAAGTATCGTTCGTACTGCAAAGAATTTAAACCATTTTCTGAATTTTATCAATATAAGATTAATAAATTTTAAAGCTTTGCAAATCTTAGAATAATATTAATAAATATAAAAATTAATTTGTGAATATGGAAAATCTTATACAAAAACTCATTTACGCTGACATTTAAGGAGTCTTTATCATATCAAGCGATGTCAAAGTTCTTTAAAAAATTTTCTATATAAATGGAGCAGCTCAGATTGAGTGAACTTCGATCTGCTGTGAAAAAGCTGAATCTCAAGCAGATCAAAGTGTCTAACAAGTGTGAATTAATAAAAATATTGACTAAAGAAAAATAGGAGATTATAAACATGTTTTAGTCGATTTATTAAATATAGATGTAACAGATTATTTAAATAAAAAAAAGGAAGAATTTATTGAGAAACTTAAAAAACGTAATAAAAATAAGAAAATATTTGACTCTTTTAATTTAAAATATGAAAACAAAATAAAAGATTTTAAACCAAAATCATCACAGGAAGAGTCACATCCTATTGATTTAAGAGGAATGTTTAATCCCGGTGAGTTATATACCGAAAGAACACAAAAGCAATTTATCAATTTATCAATTTATCCTATTAGATTCCTACAATTTGAAATTTCATAAAAATACTAATAAATTCGAATAATAAAAATAGCTCAGAAGATTATAATCTAAAAAACGTTTTTAAACCAGATTATAAAATAATACATTATGATGATAAATTTTTAAAGAAATATGGCATTTGAAAGATGAGTTACATAGCATTAAAAGATTTAATGTGCGTACAATATTACGATATTTTAAAAGATTTATTTAGAAGGGTAATCGGAAAAATAAGAGGTAAAGTTGATATTGTTGTCCACAGTCCAGGTCTCAATGAAGCTTTTCATCCCCATATGATGAACACTCAAGACACATTTAAAATATATCTAGATGTTTTAAATCATAGAATTGAATATAAAGAATTGGATATAACAGAATGTGCATTTCGTTTTACTGTAACTGAGTTACCAGAAGGAGATGGTAATTTAAAACTGTTGAAAGAAGAAGATATATCCAACAAAAGAAGTATCCGTCAGATTAAAAATAATGATAATATTTGTTAAGCTAGATCCATAATAACAGCTCTGAGTATTCAGAATCCTGTTCATTTATGTGAAAAATTTAATTATGAAAAATTAACTAAAAATGATATTACATATATTAAAAGAGGAAGAATATTACAAAAAACATTAGCTGTCAAACTACATGAAATGTGTGATATTCCTTTAGATGTATGCGATTTAGATGATGTTAAACATTTTGAAGAATTTTTAGATATTCAGATTACTATATTTTGCAGAGAAAATTTTAATCAAATGTTATACATTGTAGAAAATAGACCTGTAGGTTTTATAAAAGCAGAAATCACTTTGATGTTATTACTTCTGCTACAGGCATTTTAGGAAAACATTATTATTGTCATCATTGTAAAGTGAGTTATGATAAAAAAGATAAACACAAATGTCCTCTAAAATGTAAAAGATGTTTTGTAGCAAATAGTAATTGTGAAGGTGAAGAAATATATACTAGTGATTGTTTTAGATACTTTAAAGGTAAAAAATGTTTTAAAAATCATAAATTTAATGTCTGTGGTATGCTATGCAAATGTCCAAACTGCAAAAAGTATATTTCTAAAAAAGATAGAGATCCAAAAGCACATTAATGCGGTGAATTTAATTGTCAAAATTGCAGAGGTTGGGTTCCAAAAGTACATAAATGCTATATAAAAAATGTAAAAGCTTTAGGAGGATTGTGTGAAAAACTTTGAATCAAAAAGGATAAAAGATGATGTGTACCGTGCTGATTTGGCAATGTAATGGACTGTATATATATATATATATATATATATATATATATATGTATTTTTATATATATATATGTGTGTGTGTTATGTGTGATAAAAAAAGTGATGAAATTTTTGATAAATGTAAAGGATTTACAGAAAAATGTATGTTTTTCGATTTTGAAACCAGTCAAGAATCAGGTACTCATGAAGTTAATTTAGTAATAAATGTCATGATTTTAATGGAATGGAAACTATATTTAAAACTGTTGAAGAATATTGTGGTTGGTTTGATAAAAACCATAAAGGTTATACTGTATTAGCTCATTATGGAAAATGATTTGATTTTCAATTTTTAGCTAAATATTGCTCTAACAACCATATTAAGGTATCTGCGATATATCAAGGCAATAAACTCATGAGAGTAGTGGAATATAATATAAGATTTATCGCTTTTATTAATTTTACTCTCAAAGCATTGAAAGATTTTCCTAAAACATTTGGATTAACAGAATTGGCTAAAGGATACTTTCCTGTTTATTTAATACATCTAAAAATCAAAATTATGTAGGAAAATATACAGATAAATTCTATTATGGTTATGATACTATGACCTTAAACCAGAGAAAACCCTTTGATAAATGGTATGATTCTATAAAAAATGATGGTTTTTATTTTAAAAAAGAAATTACAAAATACTGTAGATCTAACGTAGATATCCTGAGAAAAAGATGTTTAGAATTTAGAAAAATATTCTTAACAATAGCTGATAGTGACCCATTCAAATATATTACATTAGCAGGCGTATGTATGGCTGTTTATAGAAGTAAATTCTTAAAACCATATACTATTGCTGTAGATGAAGATATAACCACAAAAGATCATTATAGTAAAAAATCAATTGCTGGGTTAGATTTTCTATCTCATAAGTATAAAACCAATATACAACATGCTCTCAGTGGAGGACAAGAAACTGATTATAAATGGTAATACTCTTAAACTAGATGGATTTTAAGATAACACAGTTTTTTAGTTTCATGGATGTTATTGGCATGGATGTACAAAATGTTTTATTAAAAGTCAAATAAATATGCATAAAGAGGTATGTATGAAAGATTTATATGAAAAAATAATAGAAATTCAAAACAAGATAAAAGAATCAGGCTATGAACTCGATGTAATATGGGAACCTGATTTTGACAACGACAAAGAAATTAAAAATATATGAAAAATGAATGGAAAAGAGAGTTTCAAGAACCTTTAGATCCACAAGATGCATTCACGGGAGCTAAATGTGAACCTACAAAATTAAAATATATAATGAAAAATAATGAAAAAGGTAGATATATTGATGTTTGTTCACTTTATCCGACTTTATTAATTATTTCGAATACTATCCAACCGGACATGCCCTTAAAATTTATAATCCTGAAAAATTCGACCATAATTGGTACGGTTTGGTTAAAAGTGAAGTACTTGCACCTAGAAAATTATATCATACTGTACTACCTATTAAAGGAGAATATTTGTATTTCATTATGCAAAACATGTTCAAAACCCGTTCAATGTAAACATTTTAAAACTATTGTAGAAAAGAGAAAATGTGTAGACTGTTACGAAATTAGAAATAAAAAATGTAAACATAATGATGAAGAAAGAAATTTTATCGGAACTTGGGCAACTGACGAAGTTAAATTAGCTATTGGAAAAAGATATAACATTTTAGATATATATGAAGTTTGGCCCTTTGAAAATAAAACAAAGGATTTATTCAAGGAATACGTTAAAATGTTTTTGAAAATTAAATTAGAAACAGATGATAAATAGTCTACACAGTATAAAAGCAAAGAAAAATATAAAAGATTTATTAAAAAAAAATTAGGTATAGAACTAGAGAAAATAGAAGAAAATCCAGGTATGAGATATATAACTAAAAATTTGGTTAAATTCATTATGGGGTAAATTTGACCAAAAGAGAAATATGAAAATTACTGAATATGTCGTGCAATCGGAAGAATTTTATAGAATCATATTAAATGATAAAATTAAAGATTTAAATATGGTATTTATGAATGAAAATTGTATAGAAATGACTTATAAGATGAAGATCATTTTGTAAGAATTAACTTTAATACAAACATGCATATAGCTATTTATACTACCGGTTCAGCTAGAATAAGACTCTATAAAATGTTGGACGCATTACAAGACAAAGTACTTTATTATGATTCAGATACTATAATTTATATTGATGACGGTAAATGTGAAAGGATTTAAAATGAGTCATGAAACTGAAAACAAACTCAATTTTAATGAAAGAAATAAAATAATAACAAGAAAAACTAATTACATAACATATAGAAATTAGTCAATTAAAAATTCAAAAAGATAGAGATATCAAAGTCAATAATATAAACAAAAAATATATATTCAGTTTTGATAAAGGAAGAATTTTAGATAATTATGATACTGTACCCTTTGGATATTAATTCAAATTTTTTACTAATAAATGGAAAATCAATTAAGGAGATTACATTACATATTAAAAGAAGAATATGATAATTTATGTCGTAGGAGTCCTGACGACTCAATAGAAACTCTCAATTATGTATATTATTGTGTACTTGATAAATATGATATTGAAATTGAAAAATTATAAAAATTAATTGATGTGATTTCCCATGATTTAGAAATGGTTTTGGGAAAATTGAAGGCTGACCGGAATATTGAATTCAAAAACATTTAAAAATTATTCTATATAATAAGTTATATATACTGGTAATAACACTTATATAAATGGAGGAATTCAATAAACTTAGTTTATCCAAAAACCTTAAAACTGAATAATTTAGATCCTGGACATTATGATGTGATGCCATTGAGAAACATTCGTTCAAAATATGGAGATTGTGTCATTAAATTATGTACAGGTAATGAACCGAAAGATTACTATCTTTCAAAAAAAAAACATGGAGATCTTTCTAATAAAGCAATAAATCGAATTGATGATGGAGACTATGTATTTTATTATAAAGGAATCAAAGATGGACAATATGTCTATAAATTAAAAGAATTAGAAGAATAGTTTTATATTTTCTCAGAGTGGGAAACGCCCTGGATTTCTTTCAATTTTTAAAACAAAAGGGGGTATGAAAAATATATATGACCCTCCTGTTTCATGGGTTAAAAATCGTATCGTTTTTAATTTAGACTGTTACCAACAGATGGTAGCGCGGACTCTATTAAAACTTCTTTTCTCAAGACTTCAACAATCTCTGAACTTAATCAATCTTCATGCCATTTTATGTTCAACTTTTATAACTTATTACTAAACTAAGAAACTTTTATAATTATGATACTTTAATAATAAGATGATCTCACAAATATCTTTTCTTTTCAAATAATTTATAATATATTACCTTATAGGACATAGGCTGGAGCATTACAACTCATATCTACATTTCATAAGAATTTTCGACTATGATCATTTATTTTCAATGTAACTCAAACATGATGCCATAATACATAAGATAGATTTGACGGACAGCATTTTGGAAACTGAAGCACTTTCGTGCTAATTATTCGCGAAGGTCAAACAAACAGGTTAATAAAAACATATATTTAAGATGAAAATAAAATGAATAATTATTAACATCACCCGGTTTCCATCTTTTATGATATGAACATTGAATTATACAAGTAAATAATAGGAGATTGAAAAGCATAAAAAGCCACAGGGGGAACCACAGAAGCCATAGCATACAAGCCATAGAAGTATTTTTGTTTAATATTTCCCAACGTGCAAGTACCCCCACTACAGTTTTAACAGTACAAATACACCTTTTAGCGTAAGATGTTTGCTAGATTTTACTCATGCTTGCGTAGATTAACTTTTGGTAGCCGCTTCACTTTTCAAATAGTTGCTATAAAAAAGTCCAGAGCGTGTAATTTCACAGGTGCAACTGTTAAAGCACTGCATTTGTTGCTTTATAAACCGCTTACTTTGTTAATCAATAACAGGTACATTAAATTTAAAATAAAAATTAAATATTTTGCGCTTCGCTACAAATTGGCGCGTGGAAGGTAAAAATAGTTTGTATCGGACGCCCTTAGAATTCCCGATAAAGTTTTAAATGTTGGCATATATTATTTTATATTTGATATATTATTTCTTTAAAAATAATATATGGCTATAACATTTGGTGGCAACATTTGAAAAATGATTGGGTTACAAAACCTATGCAGAGAAAAAGTGAGGTTTGAGACTCATAGCACCTATGGGGCTAACATTAAAAAGAAAAAGAACTAACATTTACACATGCATTTCTGATGCCTAAAATCGTTCAATGAAACATAGCTAAGTATATCATTTAAAAATTGATGATCACTTAGTTTTACTGAAAATCCATCCTAAATATTTGTAGCTCCTTTCATTTAAACTTTATATTTCGTTGTCATATTATTCAACTAAGCAAATGAAAATAAACTTATTGAAGCATAGCGAAATGACGCAAGATTTGCTTAGTATTGGAATCATGCATAGAATATTTATGAATGTTTCACAATTAATATAATTTATCAAAACTGTATTACATGGACATCTGTCGTACATTTAAAGGGAATTTTACTATAATTCCAAGATACATCTGAAAATGTTATTTATTTATTGTTCCTATAACAATGGTATAAGTGAAGGTTGTTCCTATAACGCCAAAAATAAAACTTCGCTTTATTGGAACGATTTTCCATAGAGATAATGAAATATTTTTTTCAGCATATGCAAAGAAATCTTTTGAATTTCGGGTAGAGTATTTATCTCGTTCCTTTAGCTTATCCGCAGCTTCAGAAACTTCTAATGATGCGTCGTGCACCAATGAAGCAGACACTGTCACAGCTAGCAAAGATGTAAAGCTGATTGTAAAGTAAATCAATATAAATCCATTATTAGAGAGATGTTTCTGAATAACGAAAGCACTTATTACGAAGTAGATGATGAAGGCATTATAAAGAACTGTAAGGAAAGTTAAAAAGGATATTTTGTCTTCAAAATACTTTGAAGTACGTCTTAGAGCTCTATAATAGCGTAAACCGCAATCGTAATTAAAATCTTCCGATAGTATTTCAGACTTTGTCAAATGTTTAATGCCCACTTTCAGTTGCTGACATATAGCTATGTAGATTACTGCATAAGTACTTATCGGAAAGTAAAATAAAAAAATGAGAGAAAAATTGTTGTATATATTCAATGCATCGGTTACTTTTGTATACGGAACTGAGGAGCCAAGTATGAAATTAAATACTTCCGAAACGTACTTCTTTCTTTGTAAAGAGAATACAAATAGTGATACATGCATTAAAGCATTAATACAAGCATACATCAAAATCCAGGATGAAATGCAGCGTTCATCTGTATAGATAAGATGCATCAAATAACGGCAAATGCTTTTTAAATTCTTAAATCTGAAACTCACGTGAAAACGAAAAATTACTGTCGTAATCGTCAGCATAGTAAAAATTATGTCTCCTGCATCGTTACGTATCCACATGCAAAAAGTAAGAGCACATAGAATATGGAATATACAAACGACAAAATTTAGAAACAGCATTGCATATTTGAAAGTTTTCGTCGTTGGACTGTCTTTGATATTCACAGATAGATCCGCTATGCCGCTCAGATGAAAAAAAATAAAAATGGACTTATATATTGCAACCATTTTAGAGCAAAAGTTTTGATTATTAATTCCTTAGAAAAGTTTTGTTAGCAAAGGAACACGAAATTAATCTTATTTTTTAAGAGGTTAATGCAAATTTCTGGATGTGTCATTCTTCGCACGGTGATTAGGTGGTTTTTGTCTAACTCACTATTTGAAATTGTGGGTGCATTTTAAGAACTGCTGAGCTTGAGGCCCTCAATGCAAATTTGCATGGTTCACTTTTTCACCAATTTTATTATAAACAGATAAGAAGTATTTGTAAATAAAGCTTGAATATTTCGATTTGGGGATCATATTCACTTCATCAAATTCAGAAACTGTATTCTTTCCTACATCTAACAGGATTCTACGCATGAATTTCGATTTATGGGACGGTATGTCCTTGCTTTTGACACAAATTCAACCTAATTTAAAACTAATTAACAATGTATTTTCTTCCCTAGATAAATTATTTTACTATATAACGCGATACGTAATTATCTTAAAAAATTGTGTGACATTGCAAATGATAGGCTTCGCTCTTGAGACACCAAATAAATGCATAATAAGAATTCTAATTTGATAAAAAGCTTGTCGTTATGGTAGCGGTTTGTTTCATAAAATACATTTCAATGCGTATAACCTTTCTAAGTACATATATATTGATTTTCAGTGTAAATTGATTTCTAAATATATATATATATATATATATTGATTTTCAGTATGAATATTCTTATCCTCCATATTTATTGTCTCAAATAAGTTAGCTCCTATTTTCGTTTTTGCAAAATCATCTTTACGTGGTCAGCCATTTGAACGGATAAAAAGGCATACAAAATGCAAATGCGAACACATAGCAGTTTAAAATCAAATTTAAAAAAAGCTTTTGTTTAAAATGGATGTGATACTTAATGCTGTAAAAGGAGAAAATTAATTTATCATATAGTTTAATGAAGATAAAGATTAAAAAGTTATATTTACAGAATTTTTACTGTAAATTTTACTGAATTTTTAGAAGTTATATATGAAGCTACTAAAAGCGTTAAATAGAAAGCAATGCAAAGAGTATCTAAAGAGAAAGCTAATTCAGATATCTCAGTTAACGCGAAACTAAACGACTGTAACAAAAATAATAAGCAACTGAACTGAGACACTCTCTCTTCGGCCTTTAATAATTTTCAACCGGTCACGAGAAATTTCTAGTAATTCCTAGTTCTCGAGATTTCTGGAAAGAAACAAGAGGATGGAGTTACGGTTACAGCTAACATAGTGGTCAATTACATTTATTCAATTTGGAATTTCGATTCCAAATTACCGAGATATCCATTTACTCAATGTTAAATGCAGGTGCTCCTGTATTTTTTCTTTTCTGGCATAGCTTTCTCTTAAAATTTGTCTTGCGCTGCACTGCATAAGGAAATACAACAATTTTAATTATAATTCTACTAAAATTAGCTATCTAAATACAAAGTTCATAACAATAGTATTACAACGAGCATTTGATTTGAAGCTAAATGAAGAAAAATGAATAATTCGTCATTAAATGAACCAAAATGGCAAATTCAAAAGCAATTTTTCCACGAAAGTCGTTGTTTTCCCCTTCTACTCCAGAGTACAACGGATTTTTCAAAAGAATATAGAAAATATAGAAAATCAGTTAATTAACAATTTAACAGTTTCGTTTCAAATGAGGGCGAAATGCTTGTTTTATAATTTATGAAAAAATTCTGTCTTCCCCTCTTGAGTAATACTTAGCAAGACAAACCAATAGCAAGTGCAAAAAAAAATGAAAACTTTCCACAGAAAAAGAGAATTTAATTTCAGTATTATTAAGCTCATTAATTGGCATTTTATTATACAGAAAAGTAATCTTAAATACTATACGCACTCAATTGATCAGAATTAAAATTTTTCAGCGATAGTTACTTTTTCCAGAAAGAAATTCGACTTTTAACAAATATACTTTTAGAAAATGCAATTTCCAAAACTGAAATTGACAAAGTACTGAAAAAAGCAAATATTAACTATATATTGTATATACATGCTAACAGAGATACAATAAAGTTATTCGAAATCGGAAGGCGGGTGTAGAAGGATGGATTTACATGGCCTTTTCTGTAAATATGTAAATAATGTCCCTGTGAAATATGTAAACAATCTCTCTGTATTTTATGTAATAAAGGTGTCAACTAATCTGGTACTTTTAACAAATAAGTCAGCCATTTTTATAACATATTAAAGCTCAATATCATGAACACTTTGAACTTTGAATTACTATCTTTTCTGTTTCCACTGCTTTGGTCAAATATAGTTTTTAAATCAAATTTCTTTACGTCTCATACCACTTATGAATTTGTTGGCCATTTTTTTCTCCTCGGTAGTCAGTTACCAGTTCTAACAACATGTTGTTTCTTAGAATTCCTTAAACAATGAAAGTTACACTGGGTCACAGTTTTCAGCGAAAAGCTTGCGAATGAGCGCCCTTAGGAAAGCAGGCACCAACTCCTTTTGTAACGCATACCAGTTAAATTGTTTCCAACGTACGATTTCTATCGAATAGAACATTAAACTAATCTTGAAGAACTTACCCGCATCAGTAAGGGAAGAATCGATATTTAACGATCTGGAACGCAGGAAATTTCCCATAGTTAAGGTAAAACCAGTATCAAAAAATTCACCAGTATCAAAAAAGGAATCACAGAAAAACTTCCAATATTTATCCTGGTAACTAAGAAAGAACAACTCAGGGAACCAAATTTTCATCTGAATAATTCGTTCAGCTTCGACATCAAGATAGAAAGATGCAACCCAAGAAAACGGCCAAAGCAATTTTCCCGTTGCCAGGCCTACGGACACACCGCAGCATTTATTTAATAACCCAGAACGTTGCTGTAAATGCGATAAATCGCACAGAATTAATGTTTATACTAAAAATCCAGAAGAAAAACCTAGTTGTATCGTTTGCGGAGAGGAACAAGTAAGCAGCTATAGAGGTTGCAGAGAATGTAAGGAAAAATTTGAGAGAAGAAGAATATTGCTCCCAAAATGACAAGAGCTTCGAAACCTTCAAGAGCTTCGAAACCCAGATAGTGCTAGTACAACGAGTACAGTACAGCTGAAACAGTAGGTACAGTTGTAAGAAAGGTTGGCGGTCACCGACCAAGGAAGCCAAAGGTGACGATCACTGCTATATCGTCCTGCAATTGTAATGATATCGAAGAAAGACAGTCGGCAACATTGTTCAGCATTTGTGCTCAACAACCGGGCGACAGATGTCCTGGTTTACTGCGAAGTTAGCTTATTCACCCGTGAACTTGAACATTGCATACTATTGGCAGTACTATTTCGGTGTTTTCAGTAGTGTAGAGAACATAAAGATTGGACACCTCATCAATGGAGTCACATCCTTCTTACCTAAGAGAGTCCTTTCAGCCTGAAAAACGAGTCTTGATACCAGCTGATATGGGTAGACGTAGGTCAAGCATTCATTCCTCAAACATCAAGAAAAGAGATCTTTGGGGTATGCTTGTGATGAATGGCCGGACGGAACCCTACATTTTCGACAGAGGTTCACGTACCGGAGACCATTACTGTTATTAAGTTATCCTCCTTTAGATGCGTCTTTTCCGGTGCCATTGGTCTGACAATGTTTTTGTAGATGACAAAGCACGGCCACGCAGAGCTCATGCTGATTAGGAGATCTGAGAAGTTCAAATATCCACAGAATGTACTGACCAGCGTACGTTACTGATTTAAACCCCACTGAATACGTGCGAGGTACTTTAAGAAGACGCCAGTGCTCATTGAAGAATGAGTTCTCTTACGCCAAGAACTGTCAGATAATCTAGTATCAACGGATAGTTCAGTGCAACCATTGGAGTTAGTGGAGATCATGTCCCTTGCTAAGGTTGTTTGTTTATAATTCTGCCTCTTGACCAGACAATTTTTTCCCAACACCATTCCGTCAAAAAAGCCTTTTTCTTTTCGTACCGTACGGTAAGCTTCCTGTTCATTTTTTTTTCTTTTTTGGTTTCTATACTTTCCTGATCCTTTAAGTTCTAACTTGTGCCTCTGTAATATGAATTTCATGTCTCCCATTTGATTCCAGTGAAATTACGACCAAAATCCGAAAAGTTGTTTAAATTCTACACACTAGCGTATATCTAGAACAGTAATTCCGCCCAGCTCCTTCATCAACTAATCTGCTGCCGAACTCTGGTTATGAGACACCGGGCTGCGCAGAAATACAGCATTTCTACATTCCACATTCGCAGTCGCCTTTCCCTTTCTGATGGCAGCCTGAGATCTGAATCCACTTCATAGTTCTTAATACATTTTTTTAGTTTTTTAGTTTTTTTTCCTGCATCTCTTATTTATTCATACTTTATACACCGCAGTTTTATGAAATCCAGCAACAGCGTTATTGTTACTCCGATTTAAAATAACTTCTCCAACACACATTCCTTTTTTTACCAAAAAAATGCAATGACGAAGGTACAATAATTTTTAAAAATGATTTAATCTTCCTTTTCTATGAGAAAAACTGACTGTTTCCTAATTTGTATAAATTTTTAAGGAAAAGACCATCTAGTGGTGAAGCTTTGAACTCATTTTACTCTCCAGATTTTCCTTCCCCGGTGTGTGAATAAGTTTCAAGGATATGTTGATTTGAATGAGTTTCACGGAGTTTCGATTAGTTGTTTCAAATAGCCGGGCACTTGCAGCTCAATGCATTCAGCGGGGATGGCCAATTGGTCATTTACCCGTGTCTTCAGTAGAAATCTTGCCCACAAATATAACGCACAACAATTATCAAGAATGATTACAATAGGGGGTAACAGAGTTAATATGTTCGAGAACTGGGAAGTTTCATCCCTATTTTACTGGATAGCAC
This sequence comes from Stegodyphus mimosarum, assembly GCA_000611955.2. Taxonomy (NCBI): domain Eukaryota; kingdom Metazoa; phylum Arthropoda; class Arachnida; order Araneae; family Eresidae; genus Stegodyphus; species Stegodyphus mimosarum. Next base: position 75,490 of record KK119050.1, on the reverse strand, counting down.
AAAGAAGGACGAATCCAAGGGTCTTCTATTCCTCTTCTACTACACCGAGCCTCTGCAGAGGACCTCCTGTTCGTCAGTATTTGCAGGTGTCCCATACCGCATAGAGCTATATATTTACAAATATTCTAGCATTACCATGATTCAAACCCAGGACAACGATAAGTGATCTAGCAGCGTTAACCACAATACCGATCATGTAAACATGCCGGCAATCTCCTGAGACCTTTAAGTGGGTATTTGACCTTCGCTCTGACGCAGAATTTACAATTCTACTAAAAATATTTGAAAGAGCGAGGGTCAGATGCTCACTTAAAGTTTCAAGAGACAGCTGGCATGTTTCCTCAGCCGGAATCAGTTTTTATGGAAAACTGCCTTATAATCAATTTTGTATAATTACCTTCCAGATTTGGAGAGTACTTGATCTTCACTATACCACTTTTTAGTAAATTTATGTTTTATATGCCATGTCATTCCAAAAATAATCTTCTAGTAGGAAGAATATTTTCGCATTCCACTTAATTTCTTAGATCTGAAGAATTTCGTTTATTTCCAAATTTTTATGGCATTTATTCCATTCGTCTTCTTATTACTGATAGGAAAAAATTACGATTACCTGAAAGATTTGGAATACTAAAGTTCATATATATGTTGAATAATAACAACAAATCCTCCATTCTGTCATAATTGATTAATACTCTGTAATTAATGGCGCAGCGATGCGGATTAATAACTACAAGCAATGGGCTGTATTAAAATACTATTTTATTTTCAAGCCAAAAGAATTGCGTTGCGAATTCAGTCAAAAATAAACATCTACTCTCGAATCCAAAGTACAGGTAGTCACGTGATTGACTTAATAAATCTGCGTTCGTAAGAGCAGCGTCATCTACTAATTTAAATTTAATAATAATATACCGCGCCCCTTGAAGCACTCCAAGAGCTTCAAAGGAAAATACAAGATAACCTGAAAAATTGTAAGAAAATATTAGTGACAAAGTACAAAGTAAAGTTGTATATAATCAAACTTAACAATGTTAAAAAAGTCTAATGTTCTAAACAGTTCAGCGTTCATAGTGTTTGACAGGCAAAGGACAGAGCTTAACAATAGATTCTTTTATTTCTCCATTGGCAGTTCGACGATCCGCAACTCGAACTTTGTTATCCGATTCGGATTTTTTATGAATTATTCTACCCAATTTCCACTGAAGAGGTGGTATGTTTTCTTCCTTAATCAGGACTAAGTCGTTGACAGACTTATTTTCGTGAGATTTCTTCCACTTATTTCGATGTTGTAACTCAGACAGTTATTCACGACTCCACTTTTTCCAAAAGTTTTGGAAAATTAGTAGTCTCAGTTTCCATCGATCAACAATATTTTCGGTTCTTCTAAATTTTCTTTGGGCAATGATGTGAGATATGTACCAATGAGGAAATGTCCAGGTATGAGAACACTAGTGTCATTTGGATCATCAGATTGTGGAAACAAAGGCCGCGAATTCATGCAGGCCTCAACCTGTGTTACTAAGGTTGTGAATTCGGGATAGGTCAAGATAGCTGCTCCCATTGATCTTCGAAGATGATGCTTCGTAGATTTTACTGCAGATTCCCCAAATACTCCAAAATGTGGTGCGGCTGGAGGAATGAAATTCCATTTAACATTTTCTGAAGTCAGGAAAGAATGGAGATGTTCATTTTTCTGACATAAAAAGAAAGCCTTACGTATTTCCTTGATAGCACCCTTGAAGTTCGTCTCACATCCACTAAATATTTCCTTTGGTTTTCCTCTCCTGGCTATAAACCGTTTTAATGCTTACACAAGCCTTAGAAGAAAGATCTTCGACGACTTCTAGATGCACTGCTCGCGTGGTGAAACAAACAAAAATGCAAACATAACACTTGAAAGCCCTTTGTCCACGGCCTGCTCTGTGTTTTATCATGAATGGGCCGGTAAAATCCATCCCCACTCGAAAAAATTCTCATGAAGCTGTAACTCTAGACAGTTGCAGGTCGGCCATTATTTGTTTTGCAACTTTGACACAATGTCTACAGCAAACAACATAATTCTTAATAATTTTCCTTATTTCAGATCTAGCAGCGACAATCCAAAACTTTTGTCTTATTATAGAAAGCAAAAGAGCAAGAGGTGCACGCAAATACATTTCGTGGTAATGTCTAATGATGAGCTTAGAAATGAAATGTTTTTGAGGAATTAGCATAGGATGTCTCTGATATTCTAAAATATTAAGAATTCCTTAATCGTCCTCCAACACGAATAATTTCTTCTTCAGCAAGGAATGGACTTCGAGAAAGTATTAGGCTGTTCGATTTCACAGATTTTCTACCCTTTAAGCTACATACTTTGTCAGGAAATTCAGAATGTTGTAAAATTCTTATTATCGTACAACTCGCATTATTAATTTGTGAGGTTTATCCTAAGTTTATTAACAGTTATTTTAAGTTTTGTACCTTTCCTATCTTATTCTAATTTCAGCTTACAATTTCCTGCCAGAATGTAAATTTAGAAACGCAGTTAATGCAAATGAGAAAGTGTACTATTTAAGTCGTGACTTCACCGACTTCGGGAGAGGGAGTTTGATTCCTTGACTAGCACGCGCTTGTCTTTTGGCTACGTCTCTTTTAGCTGTTACTGCGCTCGACCATACCTTAGGCCCTTGCTTGGCTTCGCCGATTTAATTAATACTTAGGGGTCAACTAGTTAGATTCTGACAGCTTCGGCTATGCCTTTCAAACAGCTTAGTTAAGCTAGTTTTAGTTTAAATTATTATTCTTTTATGTTCAAGCCCGAGTGGCGGCTTTGTGTAAAGTTCCAAGTCGGAACTGATTGTAAATATACTGAAAAATAAAGTGTTATAAACCCTCTTTAAGTCTTACGTGTTCTGTTCACACACGTAAGCGATTATTCGCTTATTAGTGTTCGTGGGGTTCTAAGTTAGAACTTTAGATTTAAAGTGTAAAAACCCACAAAATTCTTCACTGGCAAGAAATCCTGTTTTTTTAGAAGTGCGGTTCAAAGAATTATTGATAAATTGTAAACAATAAGCAACCATACGGCATAATTTTATCCAAGATGAAAATTTGCAAAGAAAAGAGTCATCATCAATTTTCACTAAATTAGAAATAATGCATTTTCTTTCTTCCTTGGCTACTTCTTGACTGTCAAATTCCATTTATTCATCCAATACAGATTCCGGATTAAAATTCTGTAAACCAGGAAGTTCCATTGAACCATTGATCACATTCAATCAATTCATTAGGTTGTAATCCTCTAGTACCATAATCTGCAGGATTATCTTTTCCTTGACCATGATTCCAATACAAATGGAAATTTGAGTTTTCGACACTCGATTGATTACGAAAGGCATCCACCTCCGTGATTCAGATGCAATCCAAAATAAAGTGATAGTAGAATCTGACAATGCAAAACAATTACTGCAGCAGCATTTAAGCATTTCATTGTTACCTTTAGTAGATTTGTTAGCAACAGTGCAGAACATAGTTCTAGTCGTGGCAAAGATTGCGCTTTTAAGTGGCGCAACTCTTGTTTTTGCACATATCAATGATACCTTACTTTCTTCTTCAGAAAACGGTTTGGCATAAATAACTGCACAATACGCCTTCTCAGATGAATCACAAAAAGCACGTAACTCGGTCTTGCAATGATTATCAATTAAAATCAGTCTAGTAATTTTTAAATTACTAAGCGAATTTGATTCTCCCTGAAAAAGAGTCCAAATGGTCGATCGTTGTCGATTAAGAGTTTCATCCCAATCTAACTTGTCACTCCACAAATCTTGAAGAAATATTTTTGCAAAAATAATAACTGGGGCTAACCAGCTTAAGAGGTCAAAGAGTCTGGCAATTTCTGACATCACATTCCTTTTAGTGACAACTGAAATTACAGAAGGTAGAATGTTAAAATTAAATGTGTCACTTTGGGCATGCCAGTTTATTCCTAACACCTTTCTTAATTGTTCCTTGAAAATGTCTAATTGCATTTTCTCTGAGTTCTTCTGGTATTCCTTCTAATACATCAGGCATGTTAGATGACCATTACCGAAGTATGAAGCCTGCTCTGCGCATAGGATTATCTATGTCATGTATTAAATTTTTGGCAGCAGTTCTGGATGCAGCACCTGTTAAAAGATCATCCGCATAAAAATCAGATTTGATAAATTCCGAAGCCCTTGGAAAATCCCTTTGTTTATCTAAAGCTATTTGGAGAAGAGAACGGGTTGATAAGAAAGGTGCAGGGGAAGTTCCGTATGTCACCGTTAGTAGTCGATATTCTTGAACTGGTTCATTCACATAATTTCTCCAAAGAACACTCTGAAAATTCGTATCTTTTTGATGCACACGAATTTGTCTATACATTTTTTCTAGGACAGATAGCAACAGCATATGTTCTAAATCGAAGGAGAATGTCAAGCAACTCTGTTTGAATTCTAGGACCTACGTATAGCAGGTTGTTAAGTGAATACCCACTGGATGTTTTTGCTGATGCGTCAAATACAACCCTTAATTTAGTGCTAGTGCTTGATGTTTTAAATACTGGGTGGTGAGGTAGATAATAGAGTATTGGAGGAACAGGTTCAGAATCAGGTATGACTTCCACATGTTGCAAATGCAAATATTCATCAAGAAACTCCTTGTATAAGTTATACAGTTCAGGTTTTCTCAATAATCTATTTTCCAAAAGGAAAAACCTTTTCAAAGCTAATTCTCTTGAATCTCCTTATTCCGATGGAGATTTATTGAATGGTAATCTTATTACATATCTAACTGTGTTATCTCTGTTATGAGAAGTTTTAAAATGTTCCTCACACTTTACTTAGACAGAGCAGTTGCTTCCGGAACTGTTTCAAAAGTCCGAAATTTTTTAACTTATTCATCAGTAGTTAACTCTAAATTATTTAATGATATGCAAGAGGTCACATGAGAATTAACTAATGCTGTTCCTGAAATAATCCAACCTAATTTTGAACAAACAGCTTTTGGAAGTTCTTGGTTTTGTTTAATTGATTCACCCAAAACAAGGGACATGAAAACATTGACTCCTAAAAGAATATCTATTGGAGCAGATTTATAAAATGTATGATCCGCCAAAATTAGATCACTGAAAGAATTCACAATATTTGTTGATAATGATACATGTGGTAAGTTTCCACAAATCTTGCCTATAACAAAAACAGAAGTTGTAAAGGAAGGTTCTGAGCCAAAGTGAGGGGAGAAGGTCACCATTTGTTTGAGATGCGGTTGATCCTAGGCATGATATCTGGATCTTTGCCTTTTTTCTATCCAGACGAAGTTTTGAAGACAACTCTCAGTAATGAAGTTTGCCTGTAAGTCACAATCCAACAAGGCTCGACATTGTACAAAATTATCTAGTGCGTCACGAACCTTAGTTGCAGCAGTGCACAACAAAACATCCTTGTTTATAGTTCCATTATTCACAAAATTAGAGCGTATCTGATTAAAATTATTAGAAACGTTGCTGGGATAGTATGTTTTGTTATATTTTGAGGAGTAAATACCCTTGCATGAACGGACAATGCATTTCCATTATTATCAGTAGCAGATAAACCAGTATCTCGAGATTTCGTGAAATGCAATAAGGAATGATGATTATTATGACATGTTTTGCATCTACTCAAGCTTTTACAACATTATGCACATTAGATAAACAACTAAAACAAAGTTTATTAAATTTCACAAAATTGAATCTCTTGCTAACAGGCAATTTGCCGAATTGATCACACTTATATAAGTAATGATCTTTCGTACAATAAGGACAATTTGTAGTAGTTTCTAAAACCAACGATGTGACTTTAGTACTTATCTATCTTTCCTTCAAACTGGTTTTACTGTTGTGAAGTGTTCTAGCATGTTCCTTTAGAAACGTACCTTTAGAAATGTTCCTTTAGAAAGTACAAGTAGTCACGTGATTGACTTAACAAATTTGCGTTCGTAACAGCAGCGTCATCTACTTACTTAAATGTAATAATAACACACTGAATAATAAAATTTTAAGAAAGTATCAGTTTAATTCGCATGAATAAAATAAACACATTTTTCAAAAAATCTGTGAAATATATCAGTGTCAACATAAACGATCTACAAATATATTTTGAAGTATTTAAATTACTCATAGTCTGGAAATAAACCAAAAAGGTATCGAGAATTTATTGGCATATACCAACGACAAAGATAAAATAGTTTCCAATAGCAAAAAGAAAACACTTTCGAGATGTCTAAAAGACTACCGAGAGCGTACTCTCAAAAGTTTGAAAAAGGCAACGACATCACAAATACATAAAGTTTGTGAAACATGATATAATTTAAAATGTTTCGTTCCAAAGTTTTGTTCTGATATAGAAAAATATACATTAAATAATTAAACGTGGGTATTCATGTACATGTTTGTAAAGAAACAAATATATATAAATATTTTGATAATAATATCGGTAAGTTAGGAAATTTTCTGTACTAAACATACGTATACGGCTACGAAATTCTTTGGAAAAACGAAAAGTGAATAACCATTTCGACCCTTTATTAGAAAGCAAGCATTATAGATGCGCAATGAATTAAAAATTAACCAAGAGTGCAGCAAAGTACATATACAAATTATTTTGCTACTCAGTTATGAACATTTGAGTAGGATATATCCAGAATCTTCAAAATTAGTACTGAAACATTGTTTTTATTAAAGAAATAATTTGTAAAATAGTAAAATAGTAATAGTAAAATACTGGTAAAACTGTGCTAACAGAAGGATTTCTGGCAACAGAAGGAAAAAATATGTTTTTTTTAAAAAAAATATTCGCATGATATGTAATAAAAATGAAAGCATGGCCCCAGTTCAGCAATGCAATACAAGGTGTTAAGCAAGTAAAAGTTTTGAAATTAAGCTTTTGTCACATACGAAATTTATTGAAAAAGCGAAAATTAGCAATATATTAACACTTTACTAGGAAACAAATTTTCAAAGCTCATCAAGTGGTTTGAAAATCAATCAAAAAGTATAACTTATTGAAATAATCTGCGTACGTTAGTATTAGCTAAATCTTGCTACGCACCATTGATCATTTAGCATAGAGGCCAACCTCGCGTTTATAACTTTGTGAGCAACGACTACTTAATTTCTATTTTTATTTTAAATCATTTGATTGTTCAAGTTAGACCCAAGTGTGGTCATTATTTTCTGTTATCCTTCCCGAGTTGGGAAGTGGCTGTACATAATTGTGGTTTAATAAAAGAGGATTTTAAATCCTTCTTACGCGCAGTTATTCTCCCACTTAACCACAGTATTCTATCACAGAACATAGCTGCATTCAGCTCCCTGTTCAAGATCAGGACTTCAACTCCTTCACGAATATGTTCTCCAAGAGTATGCTGCATAGAACACTCAGCCCTGACACATTATACAATTAGATAATAATTATAAACTTATATTTACTTAATAACGAGGTTTCTTTACAGTAAAATTCCCAGGAATTTAGTGAATGAATAAATCCTTCATTTCCAAATGCATTTATAAATAAAATAATAAATATTTGCTTGCTTACTTAAATGCAAGGTGCATGCTTTTTACAAAGATATGCATAAATAATCTTATATATTTAATATTTTTCATTTCCGGCATGTGCAGATCTTTAATTTCTTTAATTCTGTGCATTCACTTATTTTTTGACTAAAGTAATATACAATAACTTAGCATATATCAGAATTTTATTTAAAAAATAAGTATAATTATAAAGAGAATGAAAATTACATGCAATACTTTTAAGCACTTCAAAGTCCTCCACGAAGGCATCAGTTTCCTTAGTCAGAAAGCGCTAACATGCTTTACCTTATTTAAAATATTAACCCGATCTGTATGCCTAATTGCAAATTTTTAACATACGTAATTTTATAATTACATTTAGCCATCAAGTATACACTCAGCATAAACATTTTGCTAAAATTTATATATTTGCAACCCGTGGCTTAGAATTTCATAAAACAAATTTAAAATCGAAATCACTGTTCCAAGTTATCGAAAGATAACTAAGATATCATGTGTGTTGAAATGCCACTAAACTATACGAGTTGCTATTTTCCATCCAGCAATGAATTTTTCTTTTATGTGGAAATATTCTCTCTTTTCAACTGTCGAGTGTGGAAATTACCACCAAATCGCTGCCAACATGCTTTGGATGTAAACAAAACACAGCCCCTTTGGTTACCAAATCTCCGCAGCACTGCGTCAACCGTAGTGGAAGAAGGGCGTCTTTTATTTTTACCTCCGTGGATGAAAGAGTGCGCGGAAATTTCTCTAGCTTAATTTGTGCTTACGTTGTGCAAAGTTTCTTAAGTTGAAAAACTGAAAGTATATGGTTGCAAAATGTTGTACACTGAAACAAAAATGTCCATTTGTTTCCTCGTCTGTCGTTATTCTGAATAATTACAGAATTTCTATCACAGAAATTCCCCGCTTAGAGCAATAGATGCTTTCTATCTCAAAAGGCGCTGTGCTTTGTTTACAGAGGTGTTCAGACAAAGCTCATTTTTCAAAGAAGGCCGTCATTCATATCCGATTGTCTGTTCCTTCAATACACAGTAATGTGCATGTGGATTATAAATCCATGATATTTCAAAAGCACTTGAATATCACATAAGTTTGTTTATGTGCAGAGACCCACAAACAAGATATTATACTTCCGCATATAGCCAAAAGAATAAAACAAGTAACTCGGTATGAGTTTGAAAACAGAAGAATAATCATATGCCATTTTAAAACAATAAAGATGGCGCGTTTGCCAATTGATTCGTTATTTAAATATTGCAAAGCACAACAGGGCTATTTGCTAAGGGATGCCTTCCTCGTGGCATTTTTAAGAGAAGCTGGGTAGTATTCAAGCTAACCATGGGGAAGCCACGAAACCCGCCATGCAGGCAGCCTGCTCGTTTCTGTTCGAAGTACTAGTATTTTGCTGTCTTAAGCACTTGGTCATAGGTATAGCAAAACATTTGTTGAATATGAATGCTTGTGATATTTACCATTGAGATTCTAGAGAAGGTCATCTTTGAAAGCTTCATTACAAATTTCTTAAATCTCAAAGTAAGCAGTATGGGTCATCTCTACAGCTTTTCCACTGATTCAGATTGATTGCTAAAAGGAAATTTTCACATATTATCTCTAGATTATTTCGAAAAGCATGAATATAGTTTTATTAAATCCCTTCTAAAGTATACGTTTAAATGCACAACTTTAATTTCTTAAATCTAAGTATATCAACAGAATAGGAGTAGCTTTTGTTATGTATTATTTTACAGTGCATAATGAATTTATAATGTTAATATTTGAGAACTAATTTGTAATATATAATTGTTTAAACTCATTTTTTCTTTTGAATACGGTGAAGTTCTTATAGAGCTAGCGGAAAGTTTTTTTCAGAGAAAAGGCGGATGATTTTTCGTTCCCACGAAGCTACCCGTTTGGGGGACACCGACTCCTTTCTTCCAAACTGAAGATGTGGTTTACTTATATAGAGGTGAGAAATTCTTCTGCTTTTCTGATGTGGAGAACTTTGCGATATGTTTATTACCAACTGATGTCACAACTTAGATCGAATTACGGTTGAAAACATTCCATAAAGCTTTGCGCGCGAATGGGTTGTCACTTTCAAAAGGAGGGTTAGGTTTTTCTTGGAAATTTGGAAGTTAATTATTGCTTTTTTCTTGTTGGTTAGAGCGCAAGATCTGTGTGCGATGGCATAGATATAATTTTGCAGCTATTTTGAGCCAATAGTGATTTTAGAGGCGGTCCCTATTTTAGCATTACCGAGGTTTTAAAAGTTGTTGCTCGGGAGGCAAGAGCAGATTTTTCCAGATTTTGTTTCCTCAAATTACAGATAGAAAGAGGACTAAGAGTAAAGTTTTCGACTGTAGCCCGGCGGCCTAGAGACTAACCCCGGTTTCCGAGTCCAGTTTGCTGGCGACAAAAGAATTGATTTGTCACGCTTCTTCTTAGCCGTCTTAGCCACGAATGAAAAGTCGCATGTTAAAGAATTGTTAAAAAATTGTTAAAAAAGTCGAATTGTTAAAGAGTGACAGCGATGAAAGATGGCCTGGGAATAAATAAAGACTATCAGTGTTCTAGTAGCTGATAAGATTAGCTCCTTTCGTTTGGGAAAAGTGACTACTAGCAGCTGAGAATTTTGGTTTAAGATTTCGAGTTTTATTTTCGTGGCTGAAAGCGTTGAGGAAATTTTTTGCTTGCTCGAAAGGGCGTGGATCTCCGAAAAAGAAAGAAATGTTCTGTCTGACGGGTTTGCGAACATCTTAAAGACGATCATTTCCAGTTTTGAGAACACCTTAAGGACAATCATTTGTTCGGTTATTCTTGAAGGCAGTGCAGTTGGGCCTGCGACATGTGCAATTTCCAATGAAAGGATTAGCTCTGCACATCAACAGCTAGGATGCTATTAAAGAAAGGAAAGAACGATCATTTCTTTTACCATTTTACCCTGTTATCTTGAGGAATGAATGATCAGCCTAAGCGTATCAGTTATCTTGGAACCTATTTAAGTAGATCTGTAATCCACCTTCTCTCGCAATTGCGAGAGAATTTTCAATCTCATTTTTGGACTCTTGTGTTTTGAAATCTGTGAGTGATTTATTTTCATTTGCTTTTTCTTTATTAATTAGTTATTCGGATTTTGGAATGATAATTTCATAGCATGAGCAGTCATTTTAACGTTGGATGAAAATCTGAAATATTGCTGGTTACTTAATTAATAATTGAGAAGGTGAAGGTTTTAAGATATGTAATTGATATAATTTAAATTAAATTAATAAATGAGGGAAAGTCTTAATGTTTTTTAGAGTTCGGTCCGAGGTTCGAATCCCGCGAACGGACTGGCTGCATGGGCGTTTTGTGCTTTTCTCCATGTGTAACGTGTATACGAGCCAGTTTCCCTTAGAAAGTTCTCCACGAAGGCATCCCTCCCCTTAGGCAGATAGCCCTCGTGTGCTTTGCCATAATTGAATAACCTAACCTAACCTTAATTTTTTTAGAGAAACCATCTTCGATTTAATGTGTATCGAATATTATATTAAGAAATTTAATTAATTACTAAATGTCAGAAGAGGAATTATTGCTGTATTACTGAAGGAAATTTGCATGTTCCTCAAATCTAGCTTTAGTTGTGAGTTTTAATTCATGAGTAATTATTTGAAAGATTGTGATGATTTTAAGGTGTTTTATTATGAATTTGGTAGGATTTGAAAACACTTTTTTAAATGATAAATTGAAGAAACTAATTGAGTTTTGTGTCCAGTGACAATTATATAATTCTGGTGTAGAACATGCGAATAATTTGGGCAGAATATTGGTCATGATCTAGAATGTCAAATTGAAAATTGTAAGTAATTTTTAGATAATATTTTGTAGGGATAGTCTGGTGAGTTATCTAATTTTATGATATGCTAGAAAATTTAATAAATGCATTTATTGATTCAATACTGTATGTTTTATTTGAGTTTTTATCTGGTGGTCTATGAACGTCACCCGTGTGTTTCTTACAGAAAGCATGGTTCTTCTTTAAAAATCAAACCTGAGTAATAATGTTTGAAGGAGGTTAGGAAATTAAAGGAGTTAGGAAAGTAAATTAATTTTTTTTAAATATACGATCGGATTATTATTTTAAATGAACTGGTGCTTTGATTCTTAATTGTGTGGTTATACCTTTCCCTGGTGGTTTGAGGTATTCTGTGTTTATATTTAAATGAAAAGAGTTTGTGGCTATCTCTGAGTTTACAATTATTTACTAAAATTTATGTGTTTTCAGGAAAGTCAGTGAATTTAGTTTTATTTTAGTGAAAGACAGCATTTTGATAAATTTGATGCCGAAATTTTGATTTTCTACACCAAAACAATAATAAATAAAAATAAAAATGTGGTCGAAGATAATTATTCATTACCTGGATCTAGGGTGACTGGATAACGTTTCTCTTCGCTCAATCGCCCTAAAAGAGGAAAGAATGTAAGTGATTATCATATACCCCCGCTTGCACTCTATGTGTACCTGGCAGCACAGTCGCAGTAATCGAAAGATCCAGCGTTCGAATCTCGGCAATGACTTAGCTGCTATTTTATGCTTTCTGCCCAATAAAACAAATAGTTCTGTAGCTTTCTCAGAAAGGTAAAGGTATTACAGAAAATCCAAAAATTTGAGAACCTGGAATTTTGCTTTTCATGGAAAAAGCAACTTCTTTTCAAAAGAAATTTCTAAAATTGCAATTTAAGTTTTTATACTTCATATTTTCTAAATTTGGATCTGAATATGGTATTTGAAAAAATTAGCTAACGCATACATTTTCTTAACAATGAATAACGATGGATACAGGTTTCAAAAACTGATGACAAAAAATATTAACATTACGCAGTGTTTAAGAAAGGCTGCAAAAAGGTTTCAGAAAGCTGTGTGAAGAGTATTTCGTAAACATAAAATTCTTTTCTAATTGTTTTCTAATTGTTCACATGATCTTAAAAATTTAGTTAATCCCAAATTAGAGGGACCAGTTACAGATCTATTGTCGAACCCTGTTTTGCGAAAAGAAAAGAGACTTTTAATCACAAGCGGGCATCTCGCTTATGTTCCTAAATTTATTCTTAAAAGACGCAAACTTAAGAGGTTAACAAGCTTGAAAATGAAGGTCTGTATTACTGAACGCGAACTGGAATATTAGCCAGAATTTCATTTGTACATATATAGGGATATTTTTTAAAATTTGCTGATATAAAATGAATAATTTACCCATCGAAATGCTTTGCCGTAAGGGTGTAAGTTTTTATATTTACTAACCCATTATCTTATTATTTTTGTCTTTACTGTCAATTCTACTTTCTTCGGATCCCATCAGGGTGTAAATTAGTTCACGTATATAAAGAAGTCAGGAATTAGGATAGAAATTTTACTAGTGGCAGCTAATCTCGTTACTTTTGCCTATTTGCCTTGCTACTAGAATTTCCTGAAATGAATTTATCCTTTGTTCGTGTGATAAGAGTGTCTGCTCGATGCCAAAATTTAGCTTAAAAATACTACCGATTCCGCAAGAGGGAAAGAACTATATAAAAAGTTACTTTTATTAACAGAATCTTTCAATCGATAAAATTAAGACTCTTTATACGGAATTCTTTATCTTTCCTTAAAAAATGTTGTCATGTAAAGTGGTCTCTTAGAAAAAACATTTAAAGAAATTAAACTTTCAGATGAGCAGTCATCATATTTTACGGCTGCTCTGCCAGTAGGTCTCGTTCTTTAGGAAAACTTAGCGTTGACTATAAACCAAGTATGTTTCTATTCAGAACTCACGTTTTAAGCTTCGTCGAACTAGGGCAGAAATTACTGAGGAAGATATGTTAGCTTTTCTAAAAAAAATCGAAATAAGAGACCGGCTAAGAATGTTTTTCAGTTTCTTATTTGCAATAAATTTGCTATCACTGTAGATAGCAATTTTACACTTCTTTTAGCTTTTGCTTACGTTGAATTTTTCTTAGCCTTTCAGCAGATATAGTTCGACCGTCTCATCCGCAACCATGAGCGCAAACACGCATGCGTCATTCGGACCGAATTATTCTCAAAATAGGGTGGAAGGATGGGGACTTTCTTTCCCTCCAACATATCGCTTTCCGGAGAAGCGAAGACTTTCACGTGACCTTTCACGTCGCAGCAAGTAATAACGACCTGTTTGGACGAGCCTATGTGTTTTGGCAGAATGCCAGCCAGGGTTGAGTTTGAGACGGTCGAACTATACCTCGTTTCACGATTCCCCATAAGTCGTATGCGTGGCGGACGACAACTTAACACGGGGTGCTCACTTCGAAATACTTGTTAATGCTAAACATAAAAATCAAGATATTACTTGCTGTTAAGCATGGTAAAGAAAATTGCTTCAGAATGACGATAAGATTGCTTACTGTTCACTTTGCGAATTAGAAAAAATTCAGTAAATATAACAAACACTTTAAGGAGACATGGATAAATAAATTAAATTATCTGATGCTTAGATAATTATAATTTTTTAAGCTAGTTTTAAAATTAAAAAAGTTTTTAAAAGTATATTTATCATTCTAAATATGCAAAATGTCACATTGTAATTTCTCTCCAGCATCGTATTTTAACTTAAAACATAACTTTCTTATTTAATGGGCACATAGAAAGCAACGATGTGAAAATCAAATTCACTAAAATTACGTGAAAAACATCGTCAGATTATATATTCTTATGCTGCAGATTATTAAATATTAAAGATCGACATTATTCAATTATCAAATATTCTGATTACTGACTGCGTAGAAATTTTGTTGATTTTTTCACTGTGTATGTTGAATACGAGAAAGTCCAGTTTAAGAAGTTTTCCCATAATAGCATCCTTCGATTTTGACAAACATTCTTCCGGTAGTTTGATATAATTAGCCTACAAGGCAATCCAAACTGGCGAAAATCACATAAAAATTTAATAAAATATCCCTAATTTTTCAACTCTGCGGAAATTAGCGGAATTTGATGTCGTATTTTGAGCAGTAACTACACTATGACAACATAATGCCCTGCTATCATCCTGTCAACATAATTTAAAAATTTAACCAATAAAATGAATATTCGGTACTTAAAAGTCAGTTTATTGGGAAGTGAAATAAGAAAATACAACTTGTTTTCTTCATATGTTCTGTCATGAAATGATATGGTACACCAGCTGCTATTTTGAATAACAACGAATAAAATGTTAACTATTACTGTCTCATTTTCAAGCCACTTGTTAGAGTAAATTTTACTTTTATGTCAATCAAAAATTTGCTATAATTCCATCTAATAGTAAATTCATAGGAAGCAGCATATAAAGCGGAACAGATGTACGTTAGTTCGTATTTGGAAAGAACTTGATGAAAGTAGGTATTCGCTTTAAGATCTTTCTTTAAATTCTAGGTTATTAAAAAGTAATTATTGCTTTTGGTACAGAAAAAATTAAAGATGTAATTTCTATTTCATTTACATTTCTTTATCAGTGTTACGAATTAATTAAAAATATTTTAAGCTAGTTTCGTACACAGATTTTTATACGAAAATGTAAAACATTTAATGTTATAACACTGTGTAAAACTCTTTTTGGCCATGCAAACTATACCTATTTCATATGCTTAAAAATAATGGTAAGGAGAGAAGACCGCAATCAGTAGATATATTATGTATCGTATGTATCGTATTAAAAATGTTCTGCGAAATGTAGTATAAGGAAAGGTTGTTTGCATGAGGTTTCCATTTAAAATTTCCGTTCTTAAAATACTTTGAAAACTACATGATCATAAAATCAAGAAAATATATTTTGAACTTCGTCGATTTGTTTCTGTGAAAATTTTATTAAGAATTATTTCTGCATAACATTCATTTTTCTTCACAGAGTGAAACGTCTTCTGTCAATAATAAGCTTGTGGTAAGTCGTCTGTCAATAACAAACTTGTGGTAATTGAAGAAGAAAGGAATTTGTTTTACATGGATCGACAAGGATCTTTCTTATGAACATTTTGAAGCATTTATGAACATTCAAAGAAATCTGATTTCAGAGAAACAAAGAAATTACCCAAAAAATTATCTATAACTTTTTTTGTATGAATATGAAGAAAGACCTAACAAAGGAGATTTTAAAAGAATATCCCTCATTTTTTCGAAAAAACAATTTTAGCTTTAGAAACATTTTGCCGCTACTTTCAACTTTTTCATGCATTTGTTCCGAATTCTTGATTCGATAAATTTGGAGGACCTTGGATATTCTGTTAGGTATTCAAGAGCTATCTGTCTAAGGGGAGGAATGACTTCGTGGAGGACTTCCTAAGAGAAACTGTTTTGTATTAACCGTTATACATAGGGAAAACTATGCAAACGCGGAGCCCAGCCGCTATAGTGGTTGGAGGAGCTTAATGCGGTACCGAAGAGCTGGGTTCGAATCCCATGTGGATTCGTGGCAAGGGACAGGACTGGCAGACCCTCGGAACACCCCTCAGTGGAATTTCCCTCAAAATTGGGATGGAAATAGACTTTGGCAACCGTTCTTCCTTGAAATTCATAGACTCGAGAACAAACAACCACAAAAACGCCCATACAGCTAGCCCATTCGGTGGGTTCTAATCTCGGTCGAACTACCTGTGTTTAGCAACTTTATTGCTCGGCCAGTGGTGGGCTCGAAATTAGAGAAGTTATCTTAAAGAAGTCAAAGCAAACGCCAGGTTTATTCTATCATAAAAGCATAAAGCTTTAACTGTGTAAATTATAAATTCAAACAATTTAAGCAAATAATTTAAATTTTGAATTATGTAAAATTATAATTATTTCACATAGTATCTTGAATCTTATAATATTATTATTAATATTATTATTAAGTTATTGTGAATTTCAATCTAAATTA
>KK119050.1:41242-58982 GCA_000611955.2 Stegodyphus mimosarum | reverse complement strand
AATTACGGCTCGAATATTGCTTAACTTTACTTATATGCTCTTTTTATTTTTGCGTAATTAGTAATATGCTAGTCTCTCTAGCTGACATATAAGCGAGAAGATTTTTTATTTTAAATAAGTTCAGAAAATATTAGATAATTATGCAATTAATAAATAGTTAAGTAGAACATGGAGTATGAAAATTTACAGTACACCAAATGTTTTTTTCTTAAAATGTTTAAAATATTCAAGTATTTTCTTGAAACGGTTCAAAAAATGTGTCTTTCTGTTTTGCAGATGAACGTTCATTTAGTTTTCATTGTTGTTCTTTTGTTGGCGGTGGAAGCTGTTCGTCCCGACACGTTGCAAGGTAAAACTTCGATTAATTTGTAATTATTCTAGAGTACTAGATATTGCAAGTGGAAAATTTCCGATTTCTAAAGCAACAATATTTGAAAAATTGTATTTAATACATCTTTTATAAGGTATACCTCAAACATTTATGATATAAAGAGAGATTTCAATTAAAATCATAACAACGTGTTTAATTCATTTTAGTATTTTTTAAAATATTTTTTACAAATGAAAAAATGTATATGAGTCTCTTTAAACGAATTTTGCCAAGTTTTATCGCATTTTTTATTAATCAACTGAATGGAAGATTTTTCTTTGACCGTTCTGTGGAGATTGCATAGAGTAGATTGGAAAAACATGAAAAAGGGAAGAACCTCACTTCACTGTGAAATGTAAAATGCTTTTGTACAACAACATTTATCTGAGCACTTAAGTTATAAATATGTATTTTAATACACAGTAAGCTTTAATATGAGTTGAAGAAAACTGAAGTTGAATATTATAATTCGAATTCCGAATATCCGGAATAAATGTAGTCACAGTTCATTCAGTTATTCGAAATATCCGGGTAACTGAATCTTCCGTTATGGAAAATAACGAATTCACATTATAATTGCTATTTGTTACAGCAAATGAAATTAAACGTGACTTTCACATTTAAGATTTAAATATTCAAAAAAATATTTATTTTCTCCTATCATGCTGAATTACGTTCTATCTTCAGGGTTATGCAAACAGGACTAGCATAAAAAAGTACGAATCTTGCGATTAAAATATACAGCTGGTAGTAGTTAGATTTGATGTCCTATCCATGCTTTTACTTGAATATTCAGACGTCTAGTCCAGCTAGTGATGCGGCTAACTATGATAGAGCAAGATCTAGTTGAAGACAAGAAAACCGTTTCGTTA
Organism: Stegodyphus mimosarum; assembly: GCA_000611955.2. Lineage (NCBI taxonomy): Eukaryota > Metazoa > Arthropoda > Arachnida > Araneae > Eresidae > Stegodyphus > Stegodyphus mimosarum. Next base: position 57,740 of record KK119050.1, on the reverse strand, counting down.
AACGAAATGTTCATCGGCTTGCTTATCTTTTCAGAGAAGGAAGCTTAGTAGTTGTTTTGCATATGAATGCTGACTTTTACGGAATTCATACATGCATTGTATTCATTGCAAGTAGCCAAAGATTTAATTCAGAATTATTATGCAATTTGGAACTGGCAACATGTTAGTTGCTAATAAAGATAGCTATTTTTTTTTTTTTTGCGTTTTGGATGAATTTGTTTCGGATGGTGAGAATAATTTTTTTTAAAGACTCAGGGACTAGCTACTAGAGTTACGAAACTTATAAATGTAGAAGTTATGGATATATGTGCAAGCCTTTGTCCTATAATTTATATGTACGACAATTTCCAGAAAAAAACTGTTCTGCCTGCAATTAGTTTGTAATCAAAATTAAGCAATGACAGCAACTTTGGACAAGCCTTATGAGATACAAAATGTATTTTTAAGAATATCAAAAATAGTCTAAAAGTAAGCTAAGGACTTGATTAGATATTTTCTTCTGCATATCGTTGATAATGTACAAACGTTCACGCCAATTTGAAATGATGAATGTTTTCGCCAAAGCTCTTACGAGTTTTAGAAAATAACTTAATTCGTTTTGTACTTCAGACGTCAATGAACGTCACATACCTATTTTGCAACAATGAGAACTGTCATTACATGCACTTTGTTGAGCCTAAACATTTTCTTTTAAAATTAATTAAATTTTTTTTTTAACTTTTAACCCTAATTTCACCTTTTTTTGAAGTGCTCTTAAAAACTATAATGTTCGCTATTTTCTGAATTATTTTAGGGCTTTAATACGCATACTTTTTTTGGATTGTTTTATAAGGTTAATTTAAAAATTAAATAAATTATAATTTTAATAAATATTTAAAAAATATAAAAATATTTTTGGTATTCAGAATATATTTTAAAATTTTCTCTTTCAGACGCTGGTCTACTTCCCGAAGCGAGAGAGTAAGTATGAGAATTTACATTCTATCATTAATATTAAAAAATACCGAGAAAAATGCTGATGAAATTCTCAATATTGCTCATATTGCCAATATGCAGACTTCAAGTTAACGACAATTTTAATAACATATACAACTAAAAATTATCCATGCCTCAAAATGTTTACTTACCTGCTTTTTTAATTATGTTTACATTCATCGCATAATCATACTAGACACTGTAATTTAAGAATATAGTCAGAAAACGTTAAAGGGGTTTAAAAAATAGTGTAAACTTTAGAAAATTACTATAGAAATTTTGAAGGAATAAATATGTAAAAAACGAAGAGCGGCTGAAGATAATAAATAATGCAAATTTATGATTCAAGACAAACTTTAGTGTCAATACCTTAATACAAATATATCATGTTAAATTTGGTTTTCCTTATTTAAGTGCTGCAAAGTAAGCATCTGCCTAAGGAGGGAAATGCCTTCGTGGAGAACCTTCTAAGTGAAAATTACTCGTACACACGTTACACATGGAAAAACCACAAAACGCCCATGTGACCAGCCCGTTCGCATGGAATCGAAACTTGGTCGGAACTACCAGTGTTTAGCAACTTTACACCCGGTCATTAATATCATAGTAAGTGAGTCAATAATTTTTCTCACAACAGGCCTTCTTTATTCAGATTTTTATATAAATTTATCTAAAAGAACTTTTGTGTAAATTTATCTGAAGCTCTTTTTTAAGAAATAAAGCTATAATATATTATGATCGTAAACTGTTAGTCAATGTCTGAAATTTTCTGATGATGATACATTTCATTTCATCGTTTCATTCGATGCGTTTAAATTTTTAAAACCAATTTCCACATATAAACAAATTTTATAAAAACCTCGATTTCGTTTCTACCAGCTGGAATTGAGCATCGGACACGAGGAAAAACATTGTACCTAATTATGCATTGCTCTATTAAAAGAGTCATCTGCAGTTTAATGTCTGAGCAGTTATATACATTTCAATCAAAACTGATGAATTCCGATATTAGTTCCTCAATCCTAAGAAATTAACACCTAGTGAATTTATTAGATATTTCTTTTTGAATCTCCAACATAACTTGGGTTAGACTTACCGACATTCATCTTCAGATTATGTTACAGGAAAACTGTAGACGTTGGAAAATGCAGAGAAGGCACTTAATTAATCTTAACTTTGGAAAAAGCGGAATGTTGAATAAAAAATATAGAGAGAAAGAGGAAGAATAAGAGAAGAAAGCAAGACTTTTTTTAGCCTAATCATTAATTAATTATAGTAATCGTAACAGACTGAATACTCTCTTTAAAATTTTACGAATGAAAAATTATAAGTCTTTCTTAAGACCACTGCATTCTATAAGTTATAGAAAATTATAATTAATAGTAACTCTTAAAATTTTTTTAATGTATAATTTGTTAGTTTAAACAGTAAAAAGTTATTCTGAATTCTAAACTAGCCAAATTATGAACACAATAATTAAATTAAAACTATAAATCCAGTGAAAAATACAATTAGGATGCTATAGTAACACCACTTACTTAGATCTATACAGAACTTCCCAGTTAATTCCAGGAAATTTTAAGTTTTCTTGAACTATGGAATACGGAATCTCATTTTTTATGCAATTAATCTTTTGACTGTCAAACAAACACTTGTACGCAAAAATATAAGCCGATTTCGGGTTACCAATAACTGTGAGAAAGTTTAGTAACTAGTAATGGTTGTTATAGCCATTCACCTAGATAAAATTTGAAGGATAATTGGCCACATTTGCTACAGATTTACACTGAGTTAGAATTTAAAGAAAACAACTGTTCGTTCTTCTTTACTACTAACTTTTGTTTGAACGAATCTAGCGGTAAGCGCAGTAAATAACTTCTATGAGACTAGGGGTAATAATCTATAAGACTACGGGGGAAGAGTTGGATTTCGTCTGGATCTTCCTTCGCACTTTTATTCTTAATAATAAATATGTAGATAATATTTCTTAGCTAAAGTCCGTTGTGTATTTTAATGTTTATATCATGCTCATTATATCTGGATAACTTCTCGAACTACGAGTCTTTTTGTTAGTGAAAAGTACCAGACTAATAATAAGCAGCTCTTAGACGCACCGAAATACCTATTACTCTACATGTGTCAATGTGGTAATTAGGACTTTCTGAGGCCTACATGTGTCCAGAAATGTTGTATGTTTACCATGATACAGCTTTTACAGTTAGATATCGCTGCAAGGTATTCAGTAAAGCCCTTACAGTTTTTCATACGTCTTTAATGAAAAGGTTTAAAAATGGAAATCATGAGGTTGGTTAGTATGCACAAGTCAGCAGAGTAGTCGTATAACTGATTTTGTATCATCTGTGCGCAAAGAAGAAATTCGTTATTTCCTGATATAGAACTATCGTAGATGAGAAAACAAACACTCGTAAGAAGGTTCAAATAATTTGCAATTTTAGTTGCATTCGTCGATGCTGTCAAAGAAGTTTCTAATGCATTAGGCAGGAACAGCCAGGCTCATACGTTAACCAAGCCATTATTAGCTTGCAAAAACATTTGTTAACTGAAGAGGTCGAGAGCAAAAGACGTTATGATGAAAAGCCTATCTATTTGGAGCAGCTAAAAAGGGAATTCTTCTGACAGGCGACATAATGCCCATCATACTTAATACAGTGGTGACAGTTTCTTTGCAGGCATGTCTCATTACGAAGATGGCATTTTGTTTCAAGTATATTTTATTACCGATCAACAGTGGTATGTGTCATTTGTCTTTTGCGTAGTAGTAGTAGTACTTACATTGCTTGACTGCTACTGATCACTAAGACATACATTAGCATATTAGCTAATTGTTTGAAGTAGATGAGAACGGTTACTTGCCCTCTTTTATATTTGTTTTGATTTAGGATATTTGAGTATAGATAGTTTAGCGAAAACTTCAAACCACGTAGAGATTCGTTTCTTAGGAGATAGAAAGTTTCAATTTAATAGTTCCTACGATCTAAATGCTATCACAACAACATTGCTCATGCTGTAAATTAGTTAATAAATATGACTTATTTTACATATATTTAATAAATTTAATTCCCTTACAAGTTAATGTACAGGAGAGAATTTTTACTCTATGGAATAATTATTAGATTTCCCTGTAATTCCCAGTGAAAGTGGAGAAGGATTACAGTTCAATGAAGAAAAGAAATTTAGAATTAACTACTTAAGATGCTTTTAAAATTTCGATGCTTACGATGTTTCATCTGAGAGAGATAAACCCCCTTCTCTTTAAGGTGCTTTAAATTCCATACAATTTAATGCAATGTTGGCTTTGAACTTGCCTGGTACTAAACAAAAATGAATTCTGAAAAAAATCGTGCTAGCAGTGGCAACTATTGGAAACCATAATTCAGACGCTTTTTACCGCCCAGATATTAATTATTAGATACAAATGATAGAGTTAGTTTCTTTATTTTAATGAGGATTTACTTTTACATTATGTTTAGAATTCATACCACTCAATTTGACTATCAAATTGAATATAATTTTGTTGTTTTGAAACAGCGACAGATTTTTCAATATGAAATTCTAAAGTCGTGTTTCTCTCAGATTTAATATTAGCTCTCTCTAGGTCTTCTCCAAATGCATAAGTACTTTCATTACAAGATAAGCACTACAATGGTAAGTAAATGGTTTAGTATTACTATAGTGAGTCCATGTGCATTGTGGTAGGCAAGGAAATGGAATAGCTGACTTCTTAGGAAAAGAGAGAAAACATCATTCTTAAAAAAAGTAGCTCTCTTCTATATTTGTTAGCGAAAATTTAGGTATTTTTGCATAATGAAACTCAAAAGTATAGAAAGCAAACGTGCACCAAGATTGGCAAGAGAAGGCATTCAGTTCGCATTCGATTCTCACCTTAGCTACTTGTACCTGAACCAAAAGGTCTCATTCAGTTAGCGTTTTCTCTTTTAGGTACTAAGTCAAAGTATGCTTCTTTTTACTGCCTAAATAGGTAAGATGATGATGTTTTAGGACTGACTGTGATGCTATGTAAGTTATTCTCTTCAATACTTCAAATTTTGATGTCTGTGAAGATTGCTACTTTAATTTGTGTTTTACTTAAGTTAAGCGAAATTCTCATGCTTGTTAAAATAAAGGTTTATAGTTATTTTGACATATGATTCTTTGATGAAAACTTCGCTAAATACAGGTACGTACTCAATACGCCTTTGCGTGCTAATGCACAATCCAACATTAGATTACGAGACTGAGTAAGTTAACAAGTTTGAGAAAATTGCCTTATAAAAATAGTTCTAAAAAATTGAAATTCTGGAATTGAAATGTTGTAATATAAGATTCCAGGGGCGTAAATTATTAAAATTTGAATATACTAGTTACAAAGTTTAAAAGAATAATTGTAATAATTATGTCTATTCTAAAAGCATCAATTTATATAGAAAAGTTAACCGATGAAAATTATTCAGCCTGGAAATTTAAAAATGCCGTTGTGTTCCAATAAAAACCTGAAACTGTTTCTGATACTTGGTTGAAAAACCACCGTAAAGCTAAAGCTTTAATATGCCTAAATATTCAGATTCTCAAATTATTCACGTTTTGCATAGCATATCTGCAAAAGAAGTATGCCAGAAGTTAAAATGTGTTCCCGAACGTGTAAATTTAATAAACAAATCATTTCTTCTTAGAAAATTATATTCTATTAGTTTTAATGAAAGTTCTAGAATACAGGAACATATCAAAGAAATACTAGAATTGGCTGTAAAGCTGCGTAGTATAGGTGAAGAAGTTAAACAAAATAACTTAACGAAAATATTACTATGCTCTTTACCAAATTCACACAACTCGTTAATAACCGCAATAGAAAATAAACCGGAAACTGAATTGTCGATAGAATATGTTAAAAATAAATAAATAGATGAGTATTGTAGACGTGTCGAGACTAAGCACGTTCAAAAATCTGATTTAATTGCTTTAAAAGGTAAAAGCAAAAATAAATCAAAGTATTATGTTACACGATATTGTACTTATTGTAATAGAAATAATCATACGACAAATGACTGTTTCATTTAAAACGCAATGCTAGAATTTCCCCGAAAACAAATTTAAATAACAGTAAAGAAAGAAATCATTCTCAAAATTATAAAAGTAATGCATAGCAAATACGCAAAGTGTAGAAAACATGAAAACAAAAGAAGTTAAAGAAAATAAGTATCTTAAAAGTATCCAAATCGGAAGTTCGCAAGTTCAATTTAATCAAGTTCTAAAAGTAGAACATAAATATGAAAACTCAAAATCCCAAGAATGGGTTATCGTTTCAGGAGCCTCAACTCATATGACGAGTAATAAGAGCCTTTTCTCTCAATGATTCTAATAAGAAAATTGTAAATTTAGCTAATGGTGCAAAATTAAATTCTTATGGTATTGCTGAGGGCTATGTTAAAGTCCGAAACTTAAAAGATCTTGTTACCCAACTAAAACTAGAAAATGTACTATATGTACCAGGTTTAGATAGTAATTTACTTTCTCTTCAATCTATTACGAATAAAGGTTGTCTTGTTACATTTGATAGCAATAAGTGTTGCATAAAGCGTAACAATATACTCATAGCCCACGGCAACGCTCAGCAAGGTTTATATAAATTGACCGTGACCTCAATTGACGAGAAAACATACTTAGCTAATGCTATTTCATTTTCTTATACAAAATGTATACTAAAATGGCATCAACGATTAGGCCTCAGAAATATAGATGCGATAAAAACACTTGAGAAAAATGATTTGGCATACGGCATTAACCTTAGTAAATGCACACATAGTGTTGAATGTTCTACTTGTATAAAAGCGAAACTAACAGAGAAAACTTATCCAAAAACGGGTTTTAGATCTAAGACTCCACTAGATTTAGTGCATACAGATGTGTGTGGGCCAATCGAAGGTAGCAGCTTAGGAGGGAAAAAATATTTCGTGACCTTCATTGATGACTATTCCCGTTATACTGAACTTTATTTTATTGCTTCAAAGGATAAAGTATTCGACAAACTTAAACAGTATATTGCATCGACAACAAATAAATTTGAAAAAAGATAAAAATTATCAGATCTGACAATGATACAGAATACTGTAATGAAACTACTGAAAATTACTTAAAGGAACTTGGTATTTTTCATTAAACTTCGGTTCCTTATTGTGCGGCACAGAACGGTGTGGCAGAAAGGTAAAATCGTTCTTTAATAGAAATGACTAAAGCTATGCTAATAAATTCCAAATTACCAAAAGGATTTTGGGCTGAAGCAGCAGCTACTGCCGCCTATCTCCAAAATAGATTACTAACTAAAGCCACAGATAAAACAACTTATGAACTGTGGAATGGTAGAAAATCAAACTTAAGTCACTTACGAGTATTCCACTGTAAAGCGTATTATTATGTGAACAAACAAAAGCGGCGAAAATTCGACAACAAAGCACAAGAAGGAATATTCGTAGGATACGATTTAAGAAGCATAGGATACAGGATTTATATAGGCGGAAGAAAAATAATAGTAAGTAGAACTGTTAAATTTTCAGAAAACTCCCCTCCATCTAACAAACATGAAAAAAATAATGCTGAAGATTCGGAATTAATTCATTTCAACAACTCTCAAAACGAAACAGAAAATAATAAAGAAACGTCTCTTGGCGATGATTTTACAGAAGATTCAAAAGTATCTGAAGAGTTAATTAAACGTGAAGAAAATGTAGAAAGAATGGTTTCTAACAGATCAACCAAAGGGGTTCTCCCGGAAGGATTCTCCTACAAAGCAGAAGACGAAGAATCAACATTATGTCAAAACAAAGATCCAGAAAGCTCTGAAGAAATTTTAAGATTACCAAAAAGTGAACAAGAAGCTTGGATCAAGGAGATGGAAGAAGAAATAAACTTTCTAAAAGAAAACGAAACCTATCAAATTACGGATTTACCACCAGGAAAGCATGCAGTAAGCAGCAAATGGGTGTTTAAGACCAAATATAATGAAACTGGAAAAAAGATAAAATACAAAGCACGATTAGTAGCCAAAGGATTTACTCAAAAATACGCAGTGACTATGATGAAACCTTTTCACTAGTAGCGAAACACACTACAATTAGAGTTTTCTTAGCATGGGCAGCATATAATAATGCTAAGATACATCATCTAGATGTTAAAACAGCCTTTTTGAATGGCAAGTTAAATGAAGAAGTATATATGGAACAACTAGAAGGATTGGTAGTTCCGGAACTGGAAGAAGGACATAAAGTTTGTAAATTGCAGAAATCTATTTATGGTCTCAAACAAGCAGCTAGGTATTGGAATACAGAAATTGAAAATACATTGAAGAAACTTGGGTTCAGCAAATCCGTGTCTTTTCACAAAAGAGGATCTATCGCATGTGTGTTGATGAAGAATTAATTTAATTCTGTGTGTTGATGATATCCTCATAAGTTCTATAGAAGAAGGACTAATTCTTCAGGCATGGAAATAAATCGAATGGAAGATAAAAGTTATCTCTTATCGCAGAAAAATAAAATAAATCAACTAGTCAGGCAATTTCAACTTGGCGAAGAGAAACCCGCTAGTACACCAATGGAAACAAATTATTATAGTCTAAACAAGGAAGAAAATCTCTTAACTTCAAATGAAAAATTTCGGCAAGCTATTGGATGTTTTTTGTATATATCATCTATCACAAGACAGATAGCACAGCTTCAACTCATATACTTAGCAGAAAGTCTAATGAACATAATCTTACAGTTTATTCAGATGCTGATTGGGGGCAGGATACTGAAGATAGAAAATCCACATCAAGAACGGTAATTTTATTGGGTAAAAATTGTATTTCATGGTTTTTAAGAAAACAAACATGCATCTCATTATCCTCAGCCGAAGCTGAATATGTCGCACTATCGCAAGCTATGCAATAATTACTATGGCTATTAAAATGAACAGAAGATTTTAATCTACCCCAAACTCTACCGATAAAAGTTTTCGAAGATAATCGGTCAACAATAAAACTTGTAGAATCTGAAAAATTTAGTTCGCGCACAAAACATATTGATACGAAATTTCATCATATACGCGTCTTGCATAACAAAGGAATAGTAAAACTTTCTTTTCTTTCAACAGAGCAAATGGTTGCTGATATTATTACTTTTCAATTCCTAAAGTTAAATTTCAGTTTTGTAGGAATGAATTGCAATTGATATGAGTTTCATCTGCAAAACGGGGCAATGTTAGAGTAAATTTAGGTATTTTTGCATAATGAAACTCAAAAGCATAGAAAACAAACGTGCGCCAATATATATATTGACGAGAGAAAGCATTCAGTTCGCATTCGATTCTCACCTTAGCTACTTGCACCTGGACCAAAAGGTCTCATTCAGTTAGTGTTTTCTCTTTTAGGTACTGTGTCAAAGTATGCTCCTTTTTATTGCCTAAATAGGTAAGCTGATGATTTTTAGGACTAACTGTGATTCTATGTAAGTTATTCTCTTCAATATTTCAAATTTTGATGTCTGTGAAGATTGTTACTTTAATTTGCGTTTTACCTAAGTTAAGCGAAATTCTCATGCTTGTTAATATGTAGATTTATAGTTATTTTGACTTATGATTCTTTGATGAAAACTGGGCTAAATACAGGAACGTACTCAGTATGCCTTTGCGCGCTAATGCACAATCCAACAATATTTTAATTCGGCGAAACTTTTATACAACGGAAGAGTGATTGTATGATAAGACGTGAGCTCCTTTTCTACGGAAGAAAAGAGATGAAGCCTAATTTAAACGAAGAAAATATTATTTCCTTTATTATTTCATTAAATAATTAATCAAATAATATGACCCTCCTCTTCTCTCCTCATTCTTCTTGTTTTAATATTTTCGACTTCTAACAGGACATGATTAAGCGCGTACATATTTATTTCATTTTAACTTAGCTAATGCTTTTCTTTATATTTTATACATGTCCAAAAATGTTTAATACACATCATTTAAATATATGCAATGCGTTTCAGCTATAGTTTTATCTGTAAAAAGTATCGAGAGATCTAACCCAAAACTCAGCAGTTGCAAATAACTATCTACATGCCATAAAATTGTGGTAAAGAGAGTGAAAAAGAATAGTTATCAAACCTACGCAATGTTATAACAATTGCAAAATAGGGGAAATGTACCCCTTTCCCTCTATTTACCACTTTTACCACCATTTTTCCCTTTTTATTTGCAACCACTCCACTTCACTAGAAACAAAATCAGAATCTCTAAGCAGTGCAATATTTGATAATTTCATACACCTATTCATATACGCGCAAAGTTGCCCAAATTGAAATAGCCTGGTTTAAGGAAATGACATTTTACATGATCTGCTACTTTTTCCATTTAACAATTGAATGAATGAAGTTTTCATTTTTCGTGTCGCATGGAATGTACATGTAAAAGATGACAGTACCTGTCTCTTTTCATATGGTTTCTATGTTATGTACAGCTCGACAACTAACTTTTGATTTCTTCCAATCAAGGCGATGTGCTAAACCTGATGAATCCTGCTCTAAAGGTCGTAAAGGACATGGACCAAGTGAATGCTGCCCACCCAAAGGTTGTTCTTGCAATCCTTTCACTTCGAACTGCGATTGCAGTTGGGACTCAGTTTCAAGCGTAGCTACTAAAGTATGGGACTGGATAAGTGGTTAAAATAAAAACTCATTACGGGAGCTTGGGAGCTCACTCTGAATACGGCAATGAATTAATCTTCTGTACATACAATGGAAGGAAATAAAATCAAGTAATGGCATACGTTTCCGTAAATGAATTATTAATATTATAGATAGTTTGGATGAAAGACATAAATTTATAACACTTGTTAATTTCATAGTTTGTTTCTTAAAAGAATAAAAACTTGGGTCACAAAACCATTAACCATTTAATATTACAGCTCATAAAATTAGTATATTTAAATCCTAAAATTTTTTATGAAGTTTTAAAATAACTAATTTTATAAAGAACTCTATGAATTTTTGGATGCAGGGAATGCGACAAATTAATTTTGTCCTTGCTAGAATTCAATTCATGAATCTCAAAACGCTAAAGTTTCGTAATCCATGGTGCACACTTGCCTATTCAATATTGATCACTCCTAAGGCAAGAAATTGTGGCCATTTTATTATGGATGCTCATAAAAGGCAGTCGCCATTGTCTCCTATGAAGGGATGGATAGTTATAGCGATGCTTTTCCCAGGATTCGAATTTCCGGAGAAAGCATCGTTGGCACCCTTTCTCCGTGCCCTCTGGGACCGCAGTAGGCTCTTTTTAGCACTATAATGTCTGTGCGGTTCTAATGCTAATTGGAAACGCCATTTACATCACAGAAATATATAAGGGGGGATACGTTAATTCAGTTAAAATTTCTTTTCTTAAATACGACAGTGTATATGAAGATTATACGCATTCATGAAACCTATTTAAAAACTAACTCACATGGAGAACATGTATGTAGTCAATATCACTGACTGAAATTCGATTAGGTTAGGTTAGGTTAGGAAACTGGTTTGCATTCATGTTACACATGGGGAAAATTACGAAAACTAACATGCAGTCAGCTATTTCTCCTGAGTTCAAACCCGGGATGAATTATCAGTTTTCGGTCTTTAAACGCTTGGCCCCTGGTGGAGCTATTATGATTCGGCTCGAATTATCTGCGTCTAGTTATAAGGTATATCTCCCACATTCTTAGCGTGCCTTCGTGGTGTAATGGTCAGCACACTGAGCCGGTATTTCAGAGGTCCGTGGTTCGATTCCCGGCGAAGGCCTTGCATATTTTTCATGACTCCTGCTTCGAAATAAACCTAATGTCTCTACACTGGCGCCCGAACTAAAAGGGTTGTGGATGATGACTCTCCACACCCAGGATTTGGCGATTAGGTCCCTAAAACCCTAGTCGCCCTTTAAAAAGGGGAGTATATAAGGTATATCTCCCACATTCTTAGCGTGCCTTCGTGGTGTAATGGTCAGCACACTGAGCCGGTATTTCAGAGGTCCGCGGTTCGATCCCCGGCGAAGGCAGTGCATATTTTTCATCGTTCCTGCTACTAAATAACCTAATGTCTCTACATAGTGATCTTGTAGTCTAAGCCACTGGTTGATACAACACTTACTAGTGATATTTATTTTTGAAAGGTAATTACTATCACAACTATCTTAAAATATATAACTTATCTTTAATCTGTAAGAGAAATTTAATGCGGGATTTCAGAACCTTATTTAGTATTCATAGTGGTGTTGGCTACAGAAATGCAGAAACTAAAGTGCAAAAGGCAATAGAAATATAAAAAATAGTTCCTGTTTTATTACATAATATTATTTATTATATAGTGCGTTCATTTTAAAAAATACGTGCGAAGCAAAGTCATCATTTGAATCTTTGCATTTCTGTTACTTGAATTTATTGTTGTGATCTGCTCATGTTATACTGTTAGAAAATATATAAGGGTGCTCTGAATAATCAAGAACCAAAACTTAAAAAATACAGATTTATTCTTTTATCAAATGAATATTTTGTCAGTCATGTACAGTCGCAAACACGTTTGCCCAAGTACGATTAGATGGCAAAATTTACAGTTCCTCAATTATACTCTGGTACACAAATGAACACTTAATCATAGCTACATAAACACTAATTTTTTATACCTCTAAGTGTCACATTAATACATTAACTTAACATCAGACATATAAAGGAAGACGTTTTCTTAATCTCGGAACAGAACTCCTTAATAATCATTTACATACTACTCGAGAATTAGGGGAAATTTTATATTTTTTAATAATTATTTACATTTGCATATATATCTTTTTATAATTATTTGACTGAGTTTTACATAATCCCCATAGCATGCAAGCAGGAGGTGACGAGTACTTACACGAGTAGGCTTTGGCCTTCCGTATGAGAGATAACCTTTTGACAGACAAACCGCAAAATAATTATCTGCTATACAATCTCTTAAGATCATTAACAACATTCGTTATTGTTTTTGGACTGGAGTACTTTAAAGTAGTACCTGTATTCCAAGTAAGATAGATCTCTTAAGACTTAAGGTCTTCTTATATTAGAAGTATTTCAGAATCTTCTTGCAGTTGTGATGCTCATTATAGTACTAACACAATTCTTTTAAGAAAAGCCCATTTTGTAGTTTTGGGGCATTTTATTGTAATCTTCTCCACACGCTAAATAACAGTTTGTAAACAGCAACACTGCCCCAGATCATTCCACATCATTACAGTCAGAAGTCGATATTCTAATTAGCTAACTAAATATGACTCCGGAATAGCCTCTATTCATATATTACTGCGTTAGACAGGAACACAGTGCCTCGATCATCATCGTTCAGAAGCCATAATTTTAGTCTGTAAATCTAAATCTGGAATGCTCACGCACCCTTTTTACTTCTTTCATTCAATAAGGAACAGTCTTGATGAACGTTACAGTTAATCACCACCTTTGGTATCATAAATGCAGTATCTCTGCGAGTTGCACACATTGTGACAAAAATACAGAGCAGATTAGTCGCCTTTTTTACCAGGAGATAAATACGTTGACGTTCTTTTTCTTTCATTATACTCTAAATCATTCAACACAGCTGATCATTTTTCACAAGGACGAAATGTTTCCCTTTAACTATTTTTCATCTCGCACATGCGCAAGGATTATTTTAGATCTCGTTTCTTCCGTTTCACACCTTTTTACTAGTTATCTTCCATACTCTCCCTTACTTTCTTTTCTCCGACTTCTTCATTTTCGCTAAACCCCTCATCCAAATCAAGCAAAAGGCTACAGGTTGCTTTTTCAACAATATTTTTCCTCTTTAACTCTTGATCTATTTATTTATTAAAAGCCATCTTCTGACGCAACCATGAGAAGGTTCATTTGAACTTAATTTGCCAGTTTTAGTCATGTGAGTTTTACATAATCCCCATAGCATGCAAGCAGGAGGTGACGAGTACTTACACGAGTAGGCTTTGGCCTTCCGTATGAGAGATAACCTTTTGACAGACAATCTCCCATCTTTTCTTAGGTCTTCCTCATGTAGCAACAAAAATTACACATTTGACATATTTTTCTACATTGATTCAAGAAACGACGACTATTGCGTCTGCTTTTACAGCGAGCCTTCTCGGTGTAATAGCACGTAAGGCTAGTATTCATAAGGTCTATTGTTCGAATTTCAGCGACGGAGTTGCACAATTTTCATGTTTCCTGTAACTAAATAACCTAATGACAATACCTAGGTAAGATGTTATATTTTTCCTTGCATTTTGGTAATAATATTTCTAAAAAGAGAAGCTTATTTATTGTACTGTAATATAAAAAATAGCTCTGCGTCATTCAAACAATTTTATACTGTTAATATTGTATTAAGTTCAAATAATTTTATAAACGTTAGACATACAAGCTATACAACAGGTTAAAACGAATGCACAAAATGATTTGAATCGTTAATTTATAATTCATTATCAGCATTAGGACGACAACCCCTTGTGGGCCCTGGCCCTCTTCAGAAGCTTTTTCCACTCTACCCTCCTTCCAATAACTCTTAATTTTTATAATGGCAAAATCCTCATTCGCAGTCCTCCGATCTTTTCTTAGGTCTTCCTCATGATGTTCCACCAACAGGGCTTTCCTTAAAGACATTAAGGACCTTTTTCTCTGCAATCATTCTGAGGAGGTGACCTGCCCATCGGATTCTATTTAGTTTTAAGGATTTTATAATATCCTCATTTTTATAAATTTTATAGAGTTCGAAGTTATACCGTTTACGGCGTGTATTATTTTCCAAAACATCATTAAAATACACTGGTGAAATAACGTAAGAGAATTTTCATATTTGAACAAAGATCTCCAGAACTACTGGACAGATTTAATAAAATCTTATGTGAACATAGGTTAATATAATACAAACAAAAACGTTCAACTGTTATCATAGACACACATGCTCATATGTAACACTCATGGGAGTTTGAAGGTCTGAAACAGCGGTTGCAGAAGACACAAAAGAAATGGGTTAATAGACGGCATGGTCCCCTCTTACAGCCATACAGTCCTCACCATGAACCTTATAAGAAATAGACCAACCCAAACGAGTTTTCTCTCTCGTCTGACGCATCGCCGGCTGTCCCATTGATTACATCAGGAGGAGTAGGGACGACTTGCAGAAATTAGCAATGGTTAGCTTATAATTGTCAAGAAAAAGTTGGTGGTAATGCCTCATTTCACAAGTAAGAATTTTTGAATATTTTTATTTTTGAAAGTGAGATTGATTTTTAAATACTTAGCATGTTTATCAAGCATAATTAACGGTCCAAATAATTATAAAGCTCTTGCATGCTTTAAGCCCTGTGTCGTTTTAGCTTTTCCTATGATGTAACCGAGTTTGTAACTTCTTCTTTTAAAAAATAATATTTTAAATCTAAACTAATAGAAGAATTCAAACAAATAATTTTCCCTTCCAATTTTTATTCTTTTTTTTATGTAAATATGTAAAAAATACTAAAGTACTTAAAAAATGAATTTTTGAAAGTTATTCCTTTTAACGTTTATAACTGTTCTGTTGCTTTTTTAAAATTATAGGCGAAATTTTATTCTTAGCATTATAATTGGTCAAAAATAAGAATATTTAAGAACGAAAAATATATAATAAATTCTCTTTTCTGTTGTCCCTAGATTTCCTGATAACACTGAACTGCGCTCTTTATGGATTAATACTGTACGAAGAAAAAATTTTAAGCCTACAAAGTATTCGAAGCTATGTTCAAAACATTTTTCAGAAGATGCATTTGAAAAAGGAGGACAAAGATACAGAATTTAAAAAAAAAAGTGCTGTTCCATCCATTTTTGATTTCCCAAGCCACGTTGGTCCGACAGCAAAAAAAAAGCAGAAAAGGACCTGCAAATAGAGAAATCATGAAGAATACGTTAACTGACAGGTAATATGCTGTTTGTATAAGAATTACTGTTAAACTGATTAATATTTTTCTCTAATTTGAATTAATTGTAATGATTTTAAGTATTGCGAAAATCAGTTAACCTAATTTTTTATGATAGAACTATTTTCAATATGTTTAATACTTTTTTTTCTTTGCAGTTTTTCCCTGTGTACGATAGACCTGATTTCCCCACAAGGTACCAGTGAATGTAAATCTCCTGATGCGTCGAAAAAATTTCTTAATCGAAAAACATATATTGGGGATTTTTCTTCGAATGACATGGATTCCCCTACAAAGATGAAGAAGTTTTTCACTCTTGCTACTGCAAAAATCAATGAGATCCTGTGTCTTTTTAGCTTTTCCTATGATGTAACCGAATTTGTAACTTCTTCTTTTAGAAAATAATAATTTAAATCTAAACTAATAGAAGAATTCAAACAAATAATTTCTCAGTGATGATGCAGCATCGACTTTAAAGGTATAGAATATTTTATTTTTGTGCATGTTTTTTTATTATATATATATATATATA
>KK119050.1:0-41213 GCA_000611955.2 Stegodyphus mimosarum | reverse complement strand
ATATAAGGTATTTCTCCCACCTTCTTTACATGCCTTTGTGGTGCAATGGTCAAGCACGCTCGGCACGTATTCGAGAGGTCCGTGGTTCGAGTCCCGGCGAGGGCATTGCTCCTTTTTTAAGTCTCTTGCTTTAAAATACATAATGTCTCTATAATACCACAATTTTTTTTATTTAGAAACAAATTATCTCAATGCAATTTCAGCTCAAATGCTGCTGAAAATTAATCAGTAATAAAAAGAATAAGAAAGAAAATAAAGAAAGAAATTTAGAACCAAATCCGCAAAGACATGAAAAAAATGAAATTGTTTGATGAATATTAGTTGAATTTACATATTTATGAGGAAATTTGAATTTATTGCGTTTTAATTTCATTTCTTTCACTACTTTGTGGATTGAATTCTAGCAAAGTAATAAAATAATAATTTATTTTCTAGTAGGTTATTGAATATATTATCTCCTTCGAAAAAGAGTAGGTGAGAATTCTCTTAAAGTGAATCTACTCATTAGAATATTTATAATGGAATAATTAAAAGCGAAAGTGCAACCAACAAACTTAAGTAATTATTATCATTGACCGCGAATCAGTTGATTTTTCAAGGGAACAAAGTAACTTTTGATCAAATAGCAATAATTAATACATGCGAAAGTATTTCGTCTTTGTCTCAAACAAGAATCGAGATTAAAAAAGCTGTTTAGTGAGACTGAGTTAAAATAATTTACAGTGCTAACTAAAAATCTGTAAGCAATTGACGGTTCTGTCAAACTTTAAATGCAGTCTTCAGATCGGAATATATAATTCTTATAAGAGTGAGTTTTATTTTCTTACTTGAGAAAATTGCTCGCCAACACTTTCGCGTTTGGTTATATTAAAACATGCAAACTTTGTTAAAACAAGTAAACAAGGAAGAACAAGTGTACAAAAATATATTCTAATAAGACTAAAATGAAACATTAAGAAGTATGAAAGGATAAAATTTACATAATGTACATTAAAGGCCAGAAAATGAATTTATTGAATTGTTTGCTAGCTGATACACAGATAGATTTTTTTTGTTCCAATGGCGGGACCTCAGCCGACTTCGGCTTGGCCGCTACCAAGGCCAGATGCGGTGGTCACTTTATTATGGAGGCACCTAATGGGTGGGCCACCTTGCCTCCTATGAAGGGACGGACAGTTACAGCCATGCCTTTTCCGTGATTCGAACGCAGGCCCTCTGGTATTGTAGCCGGCTCCCTTAGCCACTATTCCGTCTGAGCGGCCCATATGTACATAGATAGATAGAAATAAAAAATAAAATTAATATAATTAGACTCTTATCTAAGAATGGATATACTCTAATATTATTACTAATATTCTTACGTTTTATGAGTATTTTGAAAAGTATAATCCAGAACAAATATAAATCACTGAAAGTGAATTCAATTGTAAATGTATGCCTCTTTATCATTTCAAACTACTGTTCCTGAGACACTGCATGACTTATTTAAGAAGGCCATGAATGAACCATCAAGTAAAAAGTTTCCATCCACTTTGAGATCTTTCGCCCTAACCTTACATTTTTATTCATCCAAAGCGTATGACTTCGTGCGTGAAACTTTTGCAAAGTCTTTACCTCATCCATAGACTCTTCGAAAGTGGTATACCAATGTCTGTGGCGGTCCACGATTCACACAAGAGGTACACGATACACTGAAATCGAAAGTTTTCGAAATCTGTCAATGTGTGCAGTCTAATGGTTGACGAAATGTGCATTCGAAGAAAAGTTGAATGGACAGGAAAGAAACTCTGCGGATTAATTGATTATGGAAGAGACACAAATGATGATAGCCTCCCTGAAGCCAAGAGTGCATTAGTATTTTTAGTTAACTGCATGAGTGAAAGATGGAAAATGCCTATTGGGTATTTCTGCATAAATAGTTTTAATGGAAAAGAAAGAGCAAATTATAACAAGTCAGTGCTTGGAATATTTGCATTCTACTGGCATACACATATGCAGTATTACTTTTGATGGAACACCATGTAACGTAGCAATGGCAGAATACTTAGGATGTAAGTTAACGCATCTTACATTAATGGAAACATGGTTTCCACATCCCGTTACAGAGGAGCCCATTTATGTTTTTCTCGATCCTTCGCACATGTTAAAATTAATTCGTAACTCTGTTGCAAGTATGGTGCTATATAATAGAAATGGAGAGAAAATTTCTTGGTCATTTTTAGAAAGTTTAGTACATTTGCAAGAGAAGGAAGGTCTCCATCCTGGCTCAAAAATCAGACGTCAGCATTTAAATTATAATGAGCAAATTATGAAAATAAAATTAGCTGCTCAAACACTAAGTAATAACATTGCACCAGCTCTTCTGTATTTAAAAAATGAACATAAATTGATTGAATTTGAAGCCTGTGAACCGACAGCAACATTTTAAAAATATATAAATGATATATTTGACTTCTTAAATTCAAGAAATCTTTTAGCGAAGGTAATGAAATCTGACTTTCAATTTAAGAATGAAATGGAACTAAAACGTTTTGTGGTTTCATCGTAAAACTATATAGCGGGTCTAAAGGAAGCTTACGGCAATGATATTTTGTCGAGTAGAAGAAGAACTGGTTTTCTAGGGTTAATAATATCTATTGTAGGACTCTTTGATAAATTAGTAAAATCGAGTTCTCCTAAATTGAGATATATCTTCTCATAAAGTTCCTCAAGACCACTTAGAAACATTTTTCAGCTCAATAAGAGCAAGAGGAGGTTCAAACAACAATTCTACAGTAAGACAGTTTGAATATGCTTACAAAAGCTGTTAATGAGCATACAAATTAAAGGATCGTTTTATGGTAACTGCACTGATGATAGCTGTATACAGATTTTGACCATCCAACAGAAAAATTTGGTAGAGGAAGAAACAAATGATCATGATGATGATATTATTAATTTTTCTAATTCAAGTTTGTATGCAGCTAATATAACATCTTATATAGCTGGTTTTGTTATTATAGCATCTTATATAGCTGGTTTTGTTGTTAAAAGCTTAGCTTATAAAGTGAAATGTAATATTTCTTTTTCAGCCTTAGTTTCAACAGAACCATATGATGGTTTGCTAGGATTCAAAAATTATAAATCTGAATCTAAAGGTTTGATTTCTCCTTCCCGTGATGTCCGAATGATCTGCAAAAATGCAGAAATAATTTTTAGACAAACTGAAAAGGAGTTTAAATTGAATAAAAAAAATATTGTAAATTTCATGACTCTAAAAGTCTTAAAAAGTGTAGGAACACGTACTTTTCTTTCTCTCCAAGACCATATTTATGATGATGAGCCAGTTGAAAACCACCTGATTAAATTGATTAAAGCAGTAACATTTCAATATTTAAAAATCAGAATGCAGTTGCATGTTACAATGAGTCTAAACAGAGAGAAAACATTCGAAGCAGATTTACTAAATTCATTTTATTTAAGCATCAATAAGCCCTATTATCCGTTTCTCCCCCCTCTAACTCTCTCTCTATATATATGTATTGTGTATGTGTGTGTGTATTTATATAAATGTATAAACAGATATAATCTTGCTTCGCAAATATTTGAAATAAAATGTGTAGTAAACGAAATTTTCAATGTAAGTAACAATATCCTAAATTGTTTACATTAATACATATATAGTATTTATGCATGTATATTTTCTTTTTCGTTGTGCTTAAAGTATTGAAATGATATGAAATTACAAGGTTACTTTAGACGCAGTAATAAAATTTAAGATTGCACGCATAGTATCATGTATTTCATAGTAATTATTTTTTTTAATTTATTTTTCTAGCATAATTGATTTATTTTTTGATTTACTGCGAATTTATTTTACTTTTCATTACACTCAGAAAAGTTTATTCTCTGAATTTTATGAATTATAAATATTGTCATAAATGATCATCTTGTAATACTATAATAATTTAAAAAACATAAAAAATAAAATAAAACAATCCTTGGTTTCTATAAACATTTGAAATGATAAATATTTGCAACTACTGCCTGAAAATGTTCATAAAACTGAAAAAATATCAAATCTTGTTTAATTTTACCTTATTTGTTTCAAAGCAATCTTACTTAATTTTGCTTTATTTTTATCTAAAAGTAAATTCATAAATTTTGAGTTTAGAATTTTTACCGTTTTGCCAAAGTAATGATGTCTATAAAAGAATTACGCTTGAAAAAATGCAATAAAAAGTGGTTTCATGAGATATATTAAATCTTATTAACAAAAACTGTGATTTTCAGTATCTCATCACTTATACAACGCATCAGTTTTAATAATTAAAAAGTTATGTGATACAAAACAATAGGTTTCAATGTTACGGAAAACCAAATCGTCCCTACTCTTTCTTTCGGACATGTGTATGACGCTCGCCCCGCCCACTGGGTTAGTCTATCTCTTATAAGGTCCCTTCTGACGACGTGATGTCATACTGGAAATAAGGCAGTTTATCAGTGCCTGCGGCAATTTGTCCACTCTTTCAGCAACGCTGTTATCAGCTCTTGGGTGGTTCTCGGAGGACGGGGGGGTTGCGAGTTGCAAATGCCCTTCCCAGAGCATCCCAGACATGCTCTATAGGGTTGAGGCATGGGGACCTGGCTGGTCAATCCATCCGCCGAATATCCTTACTCTCGAAAAATTTGCTGACCAGAAGAGCTCTATGTGGCCCCGCGTTAACGTCCTGTAAGATGAACTCGGGGCCCACTGCACCCCGTAGAAGGCAAACATAGGGCTCCAAGACCTCATCCCTATACCTCACACCAGTCACACAGCCTCTGTCAAAGACGTGGAGAGGTGTGAGGCCGTCCAACTTGATGCCTGCCCAGACCATTACACCGCAATCGCCATAATTGTTGATTTCACGGACATTGGAGGGTAGATAGCGGGTCCTTGGCTCTTTTCATATGAAAGTACGGGTAGAATCGGTGTTTATGTTAAAACGGGTCTCTTCGGTAAACAGAACGGTCGCCCATTGCTTTGTACTCCAATCACTATGCTGCCTGCACCATGCTAATCGGACTCTGCTGTCCGTAGACGGGAGCGGGACGCAAACAGCTGCTCTTCTAACAAACAACCCTCCCTCATTCAGTCTTTTGGAAACAGTCACCCTTGTTACACGGCTTCCTGCGGCTGCATACGGGTCCCGAGAGAGCTGAGAAGCTGTAGCCTCTCTGTTACGCCTCGCTAAAATGGAGAAATAGCGATCTTCTCTGGCCGTCGTGGCTCTTGGACGAACTTGCCGAGGCTTTCTCTCGATGGATCCAGTATCCTGAAACTGTTTCCATAGGTTACACACGACGTAGGTTAAATTAAACTCTCTGCATATCTGAACTTGAGATTGGCCTGCCTCTAGCCTCCCAGCAATTCGTCACCTCATTCCGTCATCTAAATGTTGGTGATTATTAATTTTTACTGTTGTGATGTGAATTTAACCGATTGTTGCAAGATAACGCCAAGCAATCCGCCGAGGTCTGCTATCGAACGCAGTTCGTCTTATACTCCACGCGCTTATAAAGCCTGTTTTTCAACTGACTCCGTCTACACACACGTAAACGCTTGCGTATTTGCCGTATAAGATTTGCATTTTTATCTAAAGGTAGTAGTTTTTCCTTCAATTCAAGTTCTTTTCATGCAGTTCGATAAAATATACAAATTCTGTTAATTTATTTCACCAGTGTAGTTCATAGAATCTTCCTTTCATAGATCGCCAAGGCTCTTTCTTTTCTCACAGTGAGAGTTCACGCCGCTTAAACATAGTTGAAGATTGAGTTTATAAATATCTTCTATAACAAAATTTTTGTCCTTTTCTTTATTAGATGGGATTTCAGAAGAGATCTTAAACTAAGGATTCAACGATTTCCAACAATAATGCTGTTTTCTGATTTCAGGATTAATATCATTTTAATAGTTAATTTAAGAGCCCAAATAGGTGAAATTTTTCACAGATTGAAAATAACCAACTTAAAATATTTTAGGTAGTTTTCCCTTTCTACCCCACTATATATGTTTAATTTATTCCAGCTTTATTCTGAGCTTCGTTTTTCTGGCTGAATTCTTTAATGCCAAAGGTTAAAATAATTTCTTCTTATAGATGGCCCGACTTATAACATAGTAATATATACATTGTTGCAATTCCAAGGAGTGGGGACAACTGCTAGACTAGAAATGAGAAATTATTGTATTAACAAGAAATCTTATCTATATAAATATACACAAATAAAATAACAAAATAATTTAAAATGGAATTGACCTTTTTATTAAAAATCATCACTCGAACTGTTTTTTTAACTTAATATTTTACCTTTCAGTGAAATATTTACATAATTATTACAATTTAAAAATTAACTTAGATAGTAATTGTATAAATAAAATCTACACTGACCGATATCCTAAATAAAATTTTAAACAAATGTGTAAAAAAAGTCATATGTTAAAGGCATGCCCCCCAGAAACCCCACAAATATCAAGTGTCACATCTATATAATACTGGTTATCACTGTATGCAACTAAAATAATAAAATAATTTAACCTGGAACTTTTCTTTTTATTAAAAAGCTCATTTGAATAGTTTTTATAACTTAATATTAAGCCTGTCAGTGTAACTTATAATAACTACTAGAATTTAAAAATAAATTTAGATAGTAATGCTATAAATAAAACTTACACTGACCGATCCGAAGTAAAATTTTAAACAAATATGAAAATTAAAAAAACGTATGTTAAACCCATGCCCAAAGAATCCCAAAAATATTATACAGTAATTTAGCCATACGATGCTGGCTCATCATCCACCGAACATGGTCTATTGATACGAAATCAGCTTTTTCATATAACGATATATTCTAAAAAAGATTTTTTTTAGGATATTTCAACCAGACTCATATACACAGAAGAAAATTTGCAGATGGAGATCCCCACCTCAAAAATCCTTTAAAGTAGTGAGTGTACTCGAAGTCGCAATAGATGTTAAAGATTTCTTAAGACCCCGTTACATACCTTCTTATATCAGAAATATTGTAGAATCTTCTTGCAGTTGTGATGCTCATTGTGATACTAACGCAATTCTCTAAGTTTAAGATACTCCCATACTGAAGTTTTTATGCATTTTATATTTCGGAAACTACATTAGAAGTACATGAATATCAAACGATATGCGTTCTTTTGCATGTATTGTTTTTTTTTTGCAAATTTAATATTGTCAGAATATAACTCGTTATATCAGGCAGCTTGAACTCAGAACTGTCAGGTTCTCTTCACTGCAAAAGAGATGAATCATGCTCTTAAAATTACTTTTTATAAAAGATTTATGATGATAACTCATTCTTTGACATAGTTTGGTAACAATGTAACTTATACTGACGCTTAAACCCACCTTTTTTCTGGTAGTAGCAGATTAGACGGACTATGTTATGGAGACTGAAGAATTTTCTTAATGATTATTGGGAGTTAACTTAAGTGCTGACAGCCAGCAATTCATCTCTTAAACAAATGATCTGAAAAAGGGTTTTCTTATCTCTACGTTTCAAGAAGTTCATATAATAACGATTAATGAGTACATAAAGCCACATGGGTATATAAATACGTAAGATTAATGCGTATAATAAATACACATAACAGGCATTAATTTGTTATTCATACCAGTGAAGATATAATGGGCCAGTGAAAATACTAACTCTTAAACTACATCTTTTGAATTGCGTGACTTCCCGTATGTGCGGAAGTTTTCAATAAATACACTCAAAAATACTTTGCGAATTTAGGAAATTTAGAAAAAATTGTTTGACGAGTTATATTATTTACTAGAACAAAAATTGGTTATGTCAGGAATGCATAATGTGTATGTAAATGAAAAATAACGTTTTAAATACGGATATCGTTTTGTAATTTATTAACATAAAATAAGCACAGATCTGTTATAAGAGGTTCACATTTGCCAAAATAGTAGCACACAAACAATTGCAAGATTTACATAGCACAAACAACTGCAAATTCTACATTGCGGGAGAGTAACTGAAGTGTAAATAAATTTAATGGTAATAAAAAAAATTAGTTGTCATACATATTCCGCTGTAAAAGTAGTTTTGTATTACACTGCTATTTATCTGTTGCGAATATATAAATGAAATACTCCCTATAACGCTGATTATCTCCGCATGATTAATTCACCAAATCAGACACTGAGCAGATGTAAATAATGGATGATCATGCGTCACTCTCGAATAACTTTCATCTCACTGATTACGTTATTGCGAAAATTAATTAACGCAGAGTAATTCTCAAATAACACATTTTCTCGAACATTAAGCAGATCTACTAAAACCTGAATTGCTCCCAATATATAAAGTCTTCCTACTTTACTCGTTACAAGCTTCAAATTTTGAAATATTTTGTCATTAAAAGTTTTTAATATTTTTATGTTGGTATTAAGTATAATATCAAGAATTTTTTGCAAATATAATGGACAACAGTAATGTAGATGCTGAGAGATAGACAAATCAGCTTTTAAACCGCTCATATAAGTTTATGATACTGATGATTGTAGTAAGCATTTGTTTATTCTTATGAACTGTTTTGTCCTATAAACTGCTCTTTCTCAGCTAAATCTGCTACAAAAGTCCTACAACATATACTAATTTTCTTTATAGTGCATATAAAGCTACGTAGGTTGCTTCAAAGGATTTGAGAAAGGTTCTTTTGACAATACGGTCGTTATTCGTTTTTTCGTCCCATATTTGAGTTTTTCACTTTGAATTCTATTTTTCAGAGAGTTTTATAAGTGATGCAGAAACATGAAACATTGTTTTCTGTTTTCGTTTAGACCTATGGTAGGTACAAGTTCCTCATCTGAACAGAACCTTTTCCGGCGTAATCGCATTTTCAAAGTTCAAAACAACCAAAACGAACTATGTCATTAAGTTATGATTCTATACCATGATTGCATGCATGATATTCTAGTATTCAAAGTTTTATTTTATTCCATTTCAGAAAGTCAGGCTAATGCCATCATAAAATAGCGTCCTTGCCGAGTAAAAGCCATGATGTCTTTAGCGAATCCGAAATTTTAGTCTCATAGACCAAGCAAATGGTTTTAAGGATGTTTCATAATAACCACAGTTCGCTGTTCACATGCATATGCAATGTTTATATACACAACAGACAACCTACGGGAACTTTCTTTCTCAATTATTCCTGCATTATCACAATCAAGTGTCTATATATCTCAAATATTGAAAAGCGGTTAAATGTTTCATGATTATATACATAGTGCAATATTTCTAGTTATCTTTTACGGCTTTTCACAAGTTTAACACAAAGTTTAATCGCAAGTGTATCGTATAGTCAAGGAACCATCTTTATTAACTAGCATAACATAACATACTGGGTCTTTCTAGTCGCTTTCATGAAGTATTGAAGATCAGGTGTGTTCAACTATGAATTCAAAGACGTGAAAAATTAATATTAAAAGTTCTCAGCCTGGAATTGCTACATCTAATATACGATAGATAAAATGTACTCATGTTTACGTCATCAATAAAACTTCTGGTCAATAGTTTTCTACCATATTTTAAGATTTTTAAAAATTATAAATTATAAGCAGATTTGGAACAATGCGGAATATTAGAATCCTCTATACTCGCATGCTTCAAGAGTTTAAAACACGTACTAAAGAAGAAAGTAAAATAAATATAAATAAAATACTTCCCTTCAGTTACTTACAATATAAATTTTTACTTATGTTATAAGAATATTTCTTCCGCCTTCTTCGCATGCCTTCGTCGTGTGGTGGTCAGCATGCTCGGCGCGCATTCGATTCGAGAGGTCCGTGATTCGAACCCCGGCGAGGGCATTGCTCATTTCTTCGATTTCCTTGTTTCGAAATAACCTACTGTCTCTACAATGTAAAAGAAAGAATATTAAAAGCAATAGAAATACTGATTATGGGCGAATTTACTTAAGTTTTCCCAGACTATACAAATGTTATTTTAGGAGAGAAAGAAAGAAATACTTATATAAACAACATTATAATTTTTCACAGTGTATTTATAAGGTCTTCAAAGTTAATATATTTCAACGGAAAGGTCGGTACTTGGGAATACTCTTGTACGTTTAAAGATAAATTTAATGAATTCTCCAGATCTCCAAATTTTATTTTCCTAATGATCCTATGATGACAGCATAACTAAAGATAGTTTCTAAAATACAATAAATAAAATTTCTTTTTATTGAAACTATTTTGCATAAAGTTAATTAAATATATTTTTCTGAATATACGTAAAATGTTTTTTCAATTTGCGAAGGAAACTGTTTGCGTTCTTTTAGTTTATCCGCACCTTCGGAAACTTCTAAAGATGTTTCATACACTAAGGATGCAGACGCTGTCACAACTAAGAGAGACATAAAGCTGATTGTAAAAAGAATTAAAGCAATTACATTAGTAACAAATCGTTTTTGAAGAGTAAAAATACTCACTGCAAAATATATGATGATAGAATTAGTTAGAACTGCTGGGAAAGTTAGAAATGATGATTTTTCATCCACGTATTTTGGAGATTGTCTAAGAGCTCTAAAGAACCGTTTCGCATTCAAAATCTTCTAACATTTCAGAAAATTTCGTCGGATTTTAATACCCACTTTTAATTGTTCACATATTGTGACATATATTATTGCAAAAATATTCAGTGGCAGGAAAAATAAAAAAAAGTAAAAAAATGTAATGAATAAATACAACACCACAGTTATTTTTTATGCATGTATCTGAACACCTAAGTACGAGGTTAAATAACTTCAGCCCATCTCCACTGTCTTGCAAGGGCAACGCAAATAAAGATATGGGGAAGGCATTGTTTATTACAATATAAATTAAAATACACCCCGAAAGTGACGTTCATCCGAACAATTCAGATGCATTAGCAAATATAAAATGTTTTTGAGTCTGAAACATAGATGAAATCAAAATATGACTGTTGTACATGTCATCATAATGCAAATTATCTCTTCCGCTGAATTTCCTATCCATAAGGTATACATAACAGGTATCAGAATAATGTATATATAAATGAAAAGAATTATCAATAATAACATATATTTGAAGCATTTCTGGCTTATGTGGTCTTTAGTTAAGTTAAGTGGATGAGTTCGGGACACTGGAAACATATCACTGGAATGAAAAACGTATCACTATTATTACTGTTAGTTTTAATTTCATTCTATTTCTCGGTGAAAAATAATGAGCTCGTTTAATTAACTACTGAATTCATTATCGTTAACCCTGTTTTTAATGAAGTTCATTTCTATAACTGCTAATTTAATGCACGAAAAAATATCAGTTAAAAATAAAATATCTCTTTGTTATGTTAATATTTACTCGAAAAAACTCATAATAGATTTTTTTGCATGGATTTTAAAAGCGAGAACCCCAATCGTATAACTGTTTAGTAAATTTTTTTCTTTCTTTATCTAGATTTTGTAGCAAGCAATTAGTATAATGACACTTCTACAGCATTAAAAATGTATGTTTACTGTCATGATGTCAAAATATTTGAAAGAAAAACGTGATAATAACATTTAGTTAGGTAAATGGCTTCTTCACTATAGCGGCAGTTTGTTTCACAAAATATTGCAAATGTGTACAATTTTCCCGAGTGTATATACGTTGATTATTTAAGCAATAAACTTGAATTTTCTCCTTCATTTCTATAGCTTGATATATATTTTTTTGTTATTTCGGAAGTAAATATATTCCTTCAAAAATATAATTAGTTTAACGAAACTTCATAAATGTATTAGAACATAGTAAAAAGAATGCTAATGTAAAAAATTTTATTGAATGCATGTACATGGATTATTTAAATAATGTGAAAGAATTTCCACCTCCATATCTATTGCTTAATGCATTTTCCATTTTTGAACAAATATGTTGCTTTATTTCAGAGTAGTACGCTAAAATGGCCTGAAGTATTTTGAACGTGTACTGGCGTATAGAATGAAATGCTTCTATTTAATTCATTTAAGTTTACAAACGCTTGGTATATTAAAACAGATTCATTATTGTATTGAACATTGAAAGCATGGTGCTGTGAGCTTATTTCTGATTAAGTATTTATCTACCCTCTTGGGAATTTAGCCCAATTGCGTCGACATTTTTGTCAATCAGGCTAATTAGCATCTTCGATATGGCGAGAAATTTGCCGAATTTCTTGTAGTACTTGTGGCGCCATCTGAGGAGAGCTATCTGATTGAGCATGTTTCTTAAAAAATCATGAAGATCTTTTTGGAAATAAATTGCACGACTTGCCGATCTGCAGCAATCATACTGCAAAATAAGACGAAAAAGAATGCATACAATATGTTCTTGATGTATACAGATGAGACGGAAACACGCACGATTTAAAAGCTCAAATACAACTAGTATTTTCACATTGCGAATTTCCAGTTCTTGGAGTTTAATGCAATTTTCATCAAAATCTAAGTGTCTACAGTTAGGGTGCATTTTCCTCCATTTTGTCAACAGGGGTAGCTGTTAATTTGTCTAGAATTAATAATTAAATTCTGTCAAAAGTTCAGTGGCTTCCATTACAATTTCTATTTTCCACATTAGAGAATTAGCACGTTTAAATCTTTCTGCAAAAGATTAGGCTTTGAACAGTATATTTTCCATCCGCTTTGGGAATGATTAGGGTCCTATCCACAATTTGAACACTACACACTCCTGGTTGGCTGCTGAGCTTGTTTGAGTGCTTCAGGCATCGCAGCGATTATTCCGGTCATGGGGGGTACACAAAATACTGATATCTTCATGCTCAGCAACTGCAATAATGTTGTAATGTTAATCAGCTTACTCTTATCTATACCATAAAAATTTGCGCGCGTCTGTTTGTTTATGGCGTTGTCGCCTCCGGAACGGCGGGGAGTTGAGTTTTGAGAGAGCTACTCGTGGATTCCAAAAAATCGTGGGCAGTTGTTTCGACCATTTTTATCTTCTTATGACTTCATCCGAGATATTAATAAAAATCATCCGAGATAAAAACTCTGAAAACGCTTATTTTTGCCCTCATTTTTACAAGTAGCAGCAGTCGCGCACTCTAAAAATAACAATCTGCTTTATTTCAAAAAGTGTTGCTAGTGCTCGCCTTCAAATCGTAGAGTTTGTAAATAAAAATTTGTAAGTATTACCAAATATGAAATAAAAATAGCATTGCCAAACATTGACTATATTATTATTACATAAGACCAAGTTCTGACATTGAAGAACGCACGCAATTTCATGTGACTTCCTTGCATGTCGAAAATGTTTCTTTAATGTCAGCATTTTAAATAAAAGCGGCTGTTGGCAACTTTTTTATTTCAGATATGATAATTGATACGGCATGTTAGTACCACGTTAATTCTTTTATTGATATTGAGGAAAAGTTGTTACATTAAATTAAGTTTAAATAATGACGTCATACGCATGCGTATTAACCTGAAGTCTCCGAAGTTTCTGTTTCCTGGTTTGGCAACAAAAAAGTTATTTACGAATTGGTTGCTGCTTGGAAAGAATGTAGTGACGTCATTCATATTGAAAGGTTTTTATGCACTTTCTGTTCAGGTGTACATAGAACTCATAAATTTTGCTTTGGTCGCCGCTAGCAACTTTATATACAGTACATTAAATTGTTAGTTATATTTATTTTCAGTTTTTCACTACATAGAACTTATAAACATTGCTTTTCTTGTAGCCAGCTTATCTGGTGGGCTTACCAGCTAGTATCTCATATTATTTGAAGCATAAAGTCTACCATTTGGCTGAGTGATTAAGATTGTTGAATACTTGCAGTTAAACTAAGATCCGAAATTCGATGAACGGGCTAGTTGCATGGGTGGTTTCATGGTTTTCCTATAAAGGGATGTAGATACTAGTCAATTCTTTGAGTGTTCTTGACGAAGGCATTCTCTCCCTTTAGATTAATAACCCTTGTACCTTTTGTTGTATTCAAATAATCTAATCTAACTTATTTATGCCGTAAATATCAGTTTTCTTGTGCTTCAGGGTACTTTGCTGTGGAAGGCGAGCAGTGTTATGGGTTACAAAATGTAAATATTCAGGTTCAAAAACAGAGTACCTAAATCATAACTGCTGATGGTGGGATAGTAGCAGATGGTAGTACGCGAATCATAACTGCCGAAGTAGGATTTTCATATAACAGTATTCATTTAGAGTCTCAGAAATGATCATCACCAGTAAGAAATATTTCTTATTTGAATAATTAGATTTGCATCATTATTTGCATCATTATTTTCCTCAAATTTGTTTTCACACGTGCATAGCACTCGAACAAAAGACTGAAAAAAAGCAGATATCCGTATAACAAATTATTTTAAAAGGTATACATATCCACTGGAGAGTATTCAAAGTCACGTTTCTCATAATAACAGATTTTTTTCTATCTTGCTGGTAAAAAAAATAACATACAGTTGCATAAATTTGCAAGATTATAATTTTGAATGTTACATAGACATATTGTCTGCAGCTGAAGGTGTTAAAATGATGTATTGTCCTGCAGTTTTATACAGCTTACAATTCCTGTTGCTATTTAAAATATTTAAATGTCTGTAAAATTCCTGGATGTCCAAACAGCATTCTAGAGACTGAATTTTATTAATATGCTATTTCATGTACAAAATTACACAAAAATTAAAAATAAGGCTTCATTCAAATGAAACAATGACTTTGAAAACATGATCTCACTATCAAACTTATTTTACAGGCAAGACAAAAAGAATTATTTTTTCAATTTTATTCAAGGATATTTGGACAGTTATTATTTTCAAAATATTCATGTATTTAAAATTTCAAGAATATCGTTTGAAAATACTGTTTTAAAATTATCCATTTTCCTTTTAGTACAAAAACACGAACTACATATTTTTGTTTATTTTGTTATTATTGTCAACTTAAATGCCTATTACATTGAACATAACAGTACAACTGTAGAAAACATCAAAACCTTTCCTCAGAAGCATAGTATTCTTAATTCCTGTTTGTAGTCCTTACTATGCCAGTGTTTTGCATAAGAACAGTGTTTTCCTTCAAAATCAAGTAATTACGATATACACCAAATTTCTTTGCTGCATGTTCCAGTGAGAATATGTTACAAAGTAACTTGAGAAGTTTTCATTCGGCCCTTTTGTTATTTACATTATCCGAAAAAAAAAAAAACTTCTGACCAATAGTTTGTTATTAATGTTAAGATTTGTGGAGTTTCATGGAATTTTCTCTTCAGTAACGTCTGCGTACTTCATGGGCTAAACATGTACAGTTAATATTAAGCTAAATATAGATAAACATCCTACACTTCAATTTTAAGCTGTGTAATATATGTAATATGCCAAGAAAAAAGAGGAATAAAATTTTAGAAATGATTAATTACCTACGAAACGCTTTTAGCACTATGCAAATATTGTTCGCAAAAAAATAATACCAAATTAAAAATTCTCAATAATATTAATCTAAACTTTAAACAGAATAGTTATAAATATTTGATAATTAATGTTTCTTAATAGAAGGTTGTTACAGACTGTTAGAATTTTAAGGTCAGATGTAATACAGTTGTCAAATACATTTGCAAATTTTATTTTCCAAGCGTTCCGATAACGATAGCGTAAGTGAAAATAGTCCCTAAAATGCAAAAAATAAAATTTCTTTTTATTGGAACTATTTTCCATAAAGTTAACGAAATACCTTTTTCAGCATAAGAGAAGAAATTGTTTGCAGTTTGCGTAGGATATTGATTACGAGCTTTTAATTCAATTACCGCTTCAGAAAATTCTAAAGACGCTTCGTATACCAAACATGCAGGCACCGTCACAAATAGGAAGGACGTAAAACTAATTGTAAAGAGAATCGAAATTATTAATAGCTTAAATTCTGGTCCATGAAGAATAACAGTACTTACCGCGAAGTACATGATAATTGCATTGAAAAGGATAGTTAGGAAAGATAAGAATGATAATTTGTCCTCGATATATTTTGAAATCCATCTAAGAGCTCTCAAGAAACGTAATTCTGAACTATAATCAAAATCTGATATTACTGAAGATTTCGTCAAACTTTGAATAATCGTTTTTAGTTGCTCACATATTGTCGAATACATTACTGCAAAAATATTCAGAGGCAAGGAAAATAAAAATGCTTCCGAAAATTTCGTATATAATACCATTGTCTTGCTTGCATTTTCACATGTAACTGAACACCTAAATATGAAGTAAAATAGCTGTAAAAGAAGGTTATTTTCTTGCCAGGGAACAAGAAACAGAGGTATGTGCAACAAAATATTAGTAACGGTATAAATCAAAATCAAGTCTGAAACACGATATTTATCTGAACGATTTAAATTCGCTAAGAAATATAAAATCTTTTTCATGGTGTTGATTCTAAAACTTAGATAGAATCGAAAAATCACGGTTGTGCATGTCATGATAATGTACACAATATCATCTGCTGAAGCTCCTGACCATACTGAAAAAATTACAGAGATCACAATATGGTATGTGCAAACAGTAACATTTACAAACAGCATTGTATATTTGAAGAACTTCGTGCGTATGTTGTCACTGTCATTCACAGATAGGTCCATTATGCCGCTCAGATAGAATAAGAAGATCACGAATTTAAATGATACTGCCATTTTAGAATTGACTATTTCTTAATACAGTTTCTTTACAAGCATTTTGTAAATAGGAGAAAGCCAGCCATCTTATTACTAGAGGGAGATTGATGGATATTTCGCAAGATTGACAATGTATCATTCTTAGCATTACTGTCGATTGTTTTGTAATACCTAACTGTTAAAAAATACAGTTTCCTTTAAAGAACAATTGAGTTTAAAGAATAGCTCTGAAAATTCATTTTCACCAACATGAATATAAATTATGAAGGAATATTGATTAAAAAACTAAAATGTTTGCTTCTCAGAGTAATATTTACTTTAAAAAACGCTTAATGCATTTTCTTTCTTATACAGAAAAGAAATCAGTATAAAAACACCTGAGGTTGATATGCATGCACACCTTCAATCAGTAAACTAAATCATGTAAAAATTATTTTCATTCCTGAGATGGATTATTTCAGTGTTTATTGCAGGAAAAAAGCATCTAAATAAGCCATTAACTTAATGGTATTGCTATATGTTCTAATGAAAATGGGTCTTTCTCGACGTCCAGTATCTCAAAGTAAAACTTAAAAACAATATTTGCTTAAACAAAAGGCTTCGTAACGATAAATCTCGGGCCAAGGGGAAGAAGTTTCTCATGTCATTAGAGAAATTGCAGTTGCTTGTAATTACCCTCAAAAGGTAGGCATCGATTTTCTGGGCAATAATGTTGCCTCTAAATTTACAGTCTGATACATTTTATACTTTCGAAACAAGCGTTTATCTTTCAGTTAAGTTACATCAAATCCTTAAGTAGCTTGAAATGTTCCGAATGTGTACCAGGTTGTAATAGAACAGCAAAGTCAAAGTACTTTTATTATTACCCATTAATAATGGTATTGCTATACGTTCTAATTAATATGTGTCTTTCTCGACCTCAAGTATCTCAAAGTAAAATTTGAGAATAATATTTACTTAAAAAAGGCCTTGTCACCATAAATTGCTGCCACGTTGATGAAACTTTTCATGTCATTAAAGAAGTTACATTTACTTGCAAAAGGTAGGCATCGAGGTTTTGGATAATAATGTTTTCTCCTAAATTTACGCTCTGATGCATTTCATATTTTCGAGCCATATGTATCTTTAAATTAGGGTACTTCAGATCCTTAAGTAGCTCGAAATATTCCGAATGTATATCAGCATATAACAGAACGACAAAGTGAAGTACCTTTATTATTCTTAATTTTCAATGCACATTGCAGTGCAAAGGTATTAGAATGATATTTTTTTTTCTACTTTGTGCAATTAAGTAAAGAGTAGGAAGAAATTTAAAACACCGAAAACAAAAATTGTTTAAATATTAAGTTTAGCTAAAATAACATGACGTATGCTTCATTACCAACACAAAAGTAGCACAAAAGTAGCACAAAAATAAATAGTTGATTGCGTCCTCAGCTTTTATTTTTATAGTTATTGAAGATTATTTTATTAAACTATCCTTTCGAGTTTTTTTCTTCAGATTTGTTCAACCTTTTCCAGAGTCGTTGGGAGATTCTGCATCACTTGGAGGAATAAAATTGCTTCATTAATAAGCAATGTAATTCATAATAAAATGTTCCATTAATAAGATGCAGCACTCTACACAATTACGATTAAAAATTAGACGAGCTTTGAATTCATTTTCGGGAATGTTACGTGCAATTCTCTCACGTTTAGTAGTAAAATAGTTATAAATAAATGCTTTATTAAGTTTATATTTCCCAGCGAGTTTTCTGTTTTTGATGCTGCTCAGACTGGAAAGTGGTTAATGATGCTGATTATCATATCGAAGGGTCCGGTTTAAACACTAGAGAAAGATTGGATGTCTATACAGCATGGGGGCAGCACTGAAAATATACAATGAGCCGAAAGGCCTCTTCAGAGGTTCGTGTTAGGGAATGACAAGTGGGAGGGCCTCCGGGATGCTCTTCAGAATTGGGGCAAAACTGAACAAAGTTGGACTGTAACCTGTATGGTGCTGAAGGGCCTTGCCAACGACGGGTGTCATATGTATTATTGTTTGCAACTTTGATTTAATCATTGTCAATTTATTTCTGTTTAATGAAAGTTCAGTATTTGAAATAACGAAATTGTTACTCGTTTTGCAAAATAATATTTCTGGAGCTCAGAGTTTAATTCCTGATTATTGTCCTATTAACGATAAAATCTTCGATTAATATGAAGAACTTCTTTTTACTTCATATCGAGAGTCTGCGCGTTTTTGACAGTATCCTTCGTTTGTTCTTAATCTAATACATTGTGCAGTTTTTGTTACTGAAAAAGCAATTTTAGCTTCCGTCCGTGCGACACTTTTCATCCATTTATTCAAAGCCTAGTCTCTTGATTTATTAGCAAATTCTAGGCTGTTTTTCAAGTTATATTTCAGGCGGTTTCTATTAAAATATTCTTGAAATAACACTCTGTTATAAAGTTCTTTCAATGCATCTTAAAAATCTAATTTAATAAAGCCATTTTAGTCTATCTAGTCATGGTTTCTGGAAGAAATCTATAAACCTCTTGCACTAATGTTTTGTTTTCCTCAAAGAAACCTAGCATCTTCATTAGGGAATTTTTTTGGTTGTTCTTTCCACTATTTTTCTAAAACTGTAAGGTTTTAGTTAAACTAACAAAGTTTTATTTTAATTTAAATCTTTCTATCTCTTCTCATGTTTCAATTTCCCGTTAGAAGAAGCGCGCGTTTTCAGCTAATGCTAATTTGAAGTGGAGCCAAGTGCTATTTAAGCAAGTGGTAGAAACCTCTCAGAGTGAGAGAGCTTTTAGTCTCAGATCACGGTCATTCTATTCGACGTTCGCCTGACCAGCTAGCAGTTAAAATTCTAAGCCATAGTGCTTGCTACGTGATTGCTTATTGAAATAAATCCAAGTGCGCTAGTATTAGTAATTCTTGTTACGCACCATTTAGTTAGAGGCCAACTCCGCGTATAGCTCTGTGAGCAAAGAGTAATTTAATTTCTATTTAGCTTTAGTTTTAAATTTATCTGATTTTTCATTTTAGACCCAAGTGTGGTCTTTTACTTTCTGTATCCCTCCCGAGTTGGGAAGTGGTTTGTAAATAATATTGATTTAATAAAAGACGATTTTAAATCTCCTTCAAGTGCAGTTATTCTTTCACTTAATCACAGTATCTACCACCAGAACATAGCTGCATTCAGCTCCTTGTTCCAGATCAGGACTTAAGTAGTTTCCAAAGATGTTTGCCAAGAATATGCACCGAACACTCAGTCCTGACAAATCTTCTGTTTTCTTTCCTCGAAGAGCATTTTATACCATTTAGTAAATGTGTGGCAAGTGAGTGATAAGCAGCAGGAACCACGCACTTTACGATGGGTGCTCAGAATAACTTTAAAGCATACCTTAATTACACTGATATTTATATAGTGTAAATAATAATTTTATAAAGTTATTATTAACCGATCGAAATACAGAAAAACTAAAACTAAATCACTCTGAACAGAGATTTCAGCTTGAATACGTCGCCCTCGCTCTCCGTTTTTCTATCTAGCTATACTGCAGTCGCTTCTTTTCTTCTTACTACAATGTGAAAATGTAAAAATTCTTGAAGAACTGGTACGCATATTTACCGACTTTAGCTATGTAGGCAGCTGAGAAATATTTATCAATGCAAAACATATTATACAAATTAAAATCC
Organism: Stegodyphus mimosarum; assembly: GCA_000611955.2. Taxonomy (NCBI): domain Eukaryota; kingdom Metazoa; phylum Arthropoda; class Arachnida; order Araneae; family Eresidae; genus Stegodyphus; species Stegodyphus mimosarum. The sequence goes on along the minus strand of KK119050.1, from coordinate 20,845 downwards.
GCTATGACTGGAAGATTAATCTTTCTGCATTTCCATGTCAGCCCTTCTAAATCATTATATTTTTGAGCCAACAGGATAAAGTGAACCCGCCCACCGCGTCCCATGCTACATTTTGTAATTTCTTCTGCATCCATAACGAAACTTCATACGTGTTCTGTCCAATGTCTAAAATTGGTAAAAAAAAGTTGACTTATTATTATCTGCGATTTAATATGTGTTTCTATATATGTGGTAATACAGCACCCCAGTTTTTCAGAATTTTGTTAACATCTTTATCATAAAATGCTGTAACGAATGTTTAAAATGTTCAGAATTCTCGTATTCTGAAAGTTGAATCTCGCTATTTACAAGACTAGGATATCAGTTTCCTGGGATTTATCTTTCATACTTCTACTTTTTGCGATATATTTCGTAACCAGAAAAGCGAACTTCAGGTGAGCAAAATTACGCTCTTTTTAATTAATAGTGATCACAATTATTTTCATTATTTCCATGTAATATTAATAGAAAATTATCTTAGGTTAAAATATTTAAAGTGAACTAAAAAAACTTCATTTCCGATGCTGAAGAACGTATTATCATGAGACAAATAGTACACGAATAAAACTGTACCTTTGAAATAAAAATAAATTAAATGTAAAGAAAAAAATATTAATCTGTCTTTTTCAACAGGTAATTGTTTTAGTTATGTAAGAATAATTGGGAATGGCAAAATAAATTGTTCAAAATTACACATATTCCCTTTTTAAGAGTATGCAAATACTCCTGCGGAAAAAATAAACATGCAAATATTAATATCGTCCGCATTTCGCTCATAAAAATTGTTAAGTGTTTTACAACTGTTATGTTTTATAAAAATGTTGAAAAATCATACATTTAAATTATTTTTATCGAAATTCCCAGATACATCTTCAGGTTTTACTTTCCAAGGGTTCCTATGATGATGGCGTACGAGAAAATAGTTCCTAAAATACCGAAAATAAAATTTCTCGTAACTGGAACTATTTTCCATAACGTTAGAGAAAAAGCTTTTGCAGCGTATGCAAAGAAAGTTTTTGCAATATGGGTAGGATACAGATTGCATTCTTTTAGTTTATCCGCAGCTTCAGAAACGTCTAAAGAAGTTTCGTGTACCATTGACGCGGACATAGTCAAAACCAGGAAGGATGTAAATCCGTTTACGAAAGCAATCAAGATATTTGCTTCAGATACACGATTTTGCAATATGAAAGCACTTATTGCGAAGTACATGATGATGGCATTATAAAGAACCGCAAGGAAAGTTAAAAATGATAATTTACTCTCTATATATTTTAAAGCGAATTGAAGAACTTTAAAATACTGTAAACCCCATTCATAATCAAAAGCTTCTGATACTTCTGCAGTTTTCGACAGATTTTGAACGCAGATTTTTAATTCCTTACATATTGCTGAATACATTACCACAAAGGTGTTCAGAGGCATGAAAAATAAAAACGCTAAACAAAATGCACCCCACACATTCAATACATCGTTTATCTTTTCACATGTATCTGAAGGCCTAAGTATAAAGTCACATATCTGCAAGATACGCTTACTTTGCAAAGAATCTGCAAATGTGAATATATGTAACAATATGTAACTAAGAGTATAAATTAAAATCCAACTTGAGGTGTGACGTCTGGCGTTGCGATTAAGATGCACTAAAAAATGTAAAATGGTTTTCAAGGTGTTGAGTCTGAAACTTAAATGCAATCGAAAAATCGCTGTTACAATCGTGAAAATAATATATATTATATTATCTGCTGAATTCAGGGTCAGTATGCTAAATGTAGCACAAACCAAAACATGGTATGTGCAAATAACGGAATTTGCCAGCAACACAGTGTATTTGAAGAATTTCACAGATATGGTGTCTTTGATTTTCACGGATAGATCAATTATAGCGCTCAGATAGAACAACATAAACATGCGCTGAGGTGTTAGCGCCATGGTAAAACACAATACTTCTTAATTTCTCTCTCAGTAAAAGAATTTTTTGAAGTAAGAGAAATTTCTGTTTTAAATAACGTCTTGTAGCTACTATAAAGAAGCTTATCTTTGAACTCGGAAGAATGAGCACATTCTGTTCTTGACACTGTGGAATTTATTTGCATCTAACTCAGTATTAATAAGTAAGGAGGCTTTAAAATATCACCGAGCTACATATCATCAGTACAGCGTTACGAAATATACCTTACAGAAGCATTTCTATAAGACTAGAATGTTTCTTGCGTATATTAATATTAACTTCAGTAATGTAGAAATGCAGTTTCTTTCTTGATGACAAACAGATGAATGTATCAGATAGCAATTTTCGCATCATGAGTGTAAACGTTTTAAAAGCTCCAAACGTGATCAAAAATGAGTTAATAGCTCCTTTTGTTCCTGAGATGTATTATATCGCTAGTTATTGTGCTAAGTCATGACCTTCAAGAAACGTTTTATGGGATGTTAAATGATATGTTTCTTTCTTCGGATCAAAGAACATTGAAGATAAGCGTGGAAACGTTATTGGGTAAAAGCAGCTTTCGTCGCTATAGCAGCCATTTGTTTCATAATATACGCATAATTGTGTATAACGTATTTGACTGTATAAGTATATCGATTTTTTGAGCACCAATTCAATTATTTTTATTTGAAATGTATTGTTTATGTATTTAAATTTTTTGAGGCACATATGGTCTTTTACTCAAAATTGCTACAATAAAGGAAGTAAAGTAGGCGCCGCTTAATGTGATTATGTTTGTACACTATTATTTTGATAACATTAAACAGCAAGAAAAACATGATCATTGAAACAGAAACGGAATTCAACTAATTTAATGTAAATATAATCAGAAACGTGTGTATAGGTATTTTGATAGCATTTTAATCAGAAAAACGACAAATACTTTTTTACGAACTACTCATAATGTTTTCAATGCAACTGTTCATAATGTTTCTAGGAATTTTATAACCCATAATGAAACGCTAATATTAATATTGAAGGTATCCCTCATTGTGAGAGAACATGCTAATGTAAAATTAAAAATGAAGCTAAAAAAAGCAGCCTCAGTGGATGTTTTTCACAGATTTTCTTTTCAGGAGCAAGAAAAGAGGAGGATTCTGCAAAATTTTGTTTTGTCCCTAAAAAAAGGCGTCTGACTGCCACCAAAATCAATGGCGTTATTGAAAAATCTACGATAAACAAAGGACGCCCTTTTTCGCTTAATTTAAAATGGTTGATTAAAATTGAAAACAAGCTATTTGGAGACTTAATCATTTACGTTTCGACATTTCTCTGTCACTTGCCAAATTTTATAATCTATTTTGACCTTAATATTTGATTTCAACTTAAAATATTTTGTTCCATAATATTTGATAATATTCCCCGAATTGTTAATCACAATAAACGAAGTATTTTCTGTGTTTTCGTATACAAATGCGCAACACTTCGGCAATTCGATAACAATCTTCGAATGCTAACGTTAGCTGTAATCATATTAAGTAAGATCTATTTTATCTTAAACGTTTTCGATTGTGTTTCAAAGTATAACAGATACACATGTTTAAGACACTGTTCCAATTACTTTTTTTTTATTTCATAATATGAATTGCTATGCAAATGTTATCTAATGTATTTTTTCTATGGAATTATGAATAATTATCATATATATCTAGAAAATAGTAGTATTTGTTGATTTCATTTAAGTTCCAAAAATATTCACAACTAGCATAAAAGCGGCAGTAAAATTAAATTTTGCATGAAGCTAACTTCAGTTTAATCACAATTTTCATATTTTCCAGAAAATTTGGCACTTGATGTTAAAGCATATTTACTATTTTCGGGAGTAATTTTAGGTTTACGATTTAGAGTAAAAATTCCACATGGGAATTGCGATTGATATACTTCTCTTTTTGTTCTTCACCTTTTTGCAAGATAATTTATATACAGATGTAATGAGGACTATCGTGACAGTTAACTTCGATCAATGGGATGAAAGACCTTCTTCATGCGCCACGATGAATAATAATTTAACGTTGTATCTTTCGTTTTATTTTCATATACAAATTTGTTGCGCAAAAGGTATAATACATTATACCTTTTGTGCAACAAAGTTTTCAAATTTAGGCTATCTATCGTAATTTTCATAAATTATTCAAAGCTTGATCCATTTTATTCTAGCAAATACTGATCTCTTTTCCAAGTTCTTATTCCATTCTATTCCTGACAGAAACGCTTCCAAAATTTCAAAAAGTCTTTTAAAAGTAACGACATATCAGTAATGAGCATACACGTCAAGTTGAAACTACATTTATGTCCATAACTTAAGGATAATTCAGAATCCTACTGAAATTAAACTCTTAAGTTCACCTCTAGAAATACCGCATACATCATCAAGAATGATGTGCAAATTACAGGAAGCCATCAGATGACAGTGATAGTACATCACATGACGAAAGTGTAAAACGTGTATGTAAGGAGTGGTAGCTAAGAAGTAAAATTGTTCACAAGCGTTCTGTAAGCCGCTCAGTGGTACAACGAATAATTATGATACAGAGATGCATGTGCGTGATTTTTTACCTGGTAGAATTATCGGCAGCCTTGAATATGGACGTACTAAAAAGTATCCGAGGAATTCGGAATTGTCCAAAGTGTTATCTCTAGGCTTTGGCAATGATTCTAAATTTATGGAAATGTCAATAGACGTTACGGTTTAAGGCGGCCCCGAGTCACAATGCCGAATGACGCCCATTATTTGGCAGTAAATGCCAAAAGAAGCAGATGGAGAAGATCATGAGACCTGTCTCGTAAGCTATCTTCAGCCACGGGTACGACAATTTGAAGGCACACTGTGTGCAGAGGTTTGGAACAGATTGGGCTATATGATCGCAGGCCTCTCAGCTATGTTTCGCTCGTGGTAACTCACTATCTCCAGCGGTTAGGCTGGAGTAGAGAGTATGTAATGTGTACATCATCACAGTGGGCTTGTGCAACGTTTTTCGACGAGCCCAGGTTTGGCTTGCAGTCTCATTCACGTCGGACTTTCATATGGAGAATTCCGGGTACTCTCTACCACCAAGACAACATCATTGAACGACACCGTTACTGTGGTGCAGGAATGATCGTTTGGGGTGGACTTATTCTGGTAATGCTCGTTGCGGAATTATACTTGGCTCCAGAACACATCTACATGTTCAGATCGGAACCACAACACACCAAATTTATCGGAACATCATTCTGGAATATGTACGTTTGTTTAAGGGGGCCATGGACGCAGAATTTTTGTTTATGGGTGACAACGCCCGTCCTCACACTGAAATATTGTAAATGAATGGTGAGGATATCACTCATATGGAACGACCAGCCCTCTCACCTGACTTGAATCCAATAAAGCATGTATATGACATGCTTGGCTGACGAATTACAGTAGTTAAGTATCACCTACATGTGTACCAGAACTTCGGAGAACATTGCTTGTTAAGTGGAGTAATCTTCCCCAAGATCAGCTCGATAGTTTGATACTCTGTATGCCTAGGCATTGTATGGACTGCATTTCATCGTCGGAGAGACATATAATGTATTAACCATCATACCAATCATGTAATATTAAGTTTTTCTAAGGGAGATATTTTTTTGTATTTGCTTCCGGGAACAAAAATCGTAGTTTTTATGAATGATGTTATACATACGCCATCTTTTTTGTTCTTTACCTTTTGGCTTTATGAATATGTCACGTTTGTTTTAACACGTTTGTTCACGGTAAAAAGCGATATCGGTCGTCCAGGCGCCTGTGTCGTGTGTCTAGCGATTTCTCCCGCTGTCTGCCGCCTGTTTCTTCTGGCCTGTATGGCAATATACTGGTCATCTGCGGGTGTGGTTCCTCGTGGACGACCACTACTAAACTCCCGGATAGCTGTTCCTGTAGTTTGAAATTGTATCCAAAGTCGTGAAACGATGCTGTGAGCAATTCCGAACTCTGCAGCCACACTTGTCACACTGTGGCCTTCCTCCAACTTCCCAATGATTCGACCCCGGGTAAAAGCATCCAGATGTCGTCTAACAGATTGATTATTCGCCATTTCTCGCTGTGTGCAATCTCTTTGCCAGAAATACTGATCTTACACCGACAACATGCTTTATACTACTCAGACACTCCCCCATTACGTCTACCTGCATATCTGCGCATGTGCTACCGTACATCACCTTACTTAATCTCCTGATTGGTCTTTCTGTCCGCTCTGCCTCTTCGTTCACCTGATATGCTAATTTTTCGACTTCGTCCTTAATTTTTGCACACCAGTGTATTACTTAATCTTATCAATTCTAAAGTTAAAATTACTTAAAATCAAATACTCGATTTAATAAATATTTTAAAATATTTATTTATAGAACAAACAGAAAAACTACCAGGTACTTCTCCACCTTCTTTGCATGCCTTTGTGGTGTAGTGGTCAGCAATTTTTTTCTAGTAGGCATTTGATTTAGTAGAGAGTTTTTATTTCACTAATTTCTTGTCTGAAAACCATTGCTTCAATGTTATTTTTGTTTGCTAAATTTTAATTGGAAAATTGTGAAAATAAGGAAGTAACTCTTGCATGGAAAGAAAATCAGGAGGACTGTCAAATATATCGATTATTCGATTCGACTGCGCGATTTTCGAATTCCGGAATGCAACAGATTTGTTCAAGAACATTCGCTTTTGTGTTACCTTGCTCGGGGGTCTTCAGTACGTGTTTCACCTTCAGTAAAGGTCAAGGTTTAATGTTAGGTTACGCGGGAAGGTCGACGATTTTGGCGCTGGCTGTGTCCACTTTTGCTTTCCGAGCTCCTGGCCGCGCTTGCGCAAAGGGTTGTTTTTGACCGATTGGCGGAAAATTGGTTTTAGTCGTGCTTAGGGAGTGCGAAATTCTGGAATTCTGGTATGCTGGTTGTTCTTGTGCGTTCGTGACTTTTCGACTGGCTTTCATGTAAGTAACATCTAAAAATACCCCCCCCCGGACAAGTCGTACCATTGGGAATTCGGAAGACTTGAGAAAATCTTGTTGCCTATTCTCAGCAATAGGGAAGGATTAAAAAATGCTTAAAGTCATCGGGAAGCTTAATAATAATTTTGTTGGAAGCTTAATAATCGAAATTTAAAAGACTTTTTTGCTTGCTCCCGGCCAGGAGAGGTTGCTTCAGTACGACCTCTGAGCGAGGATTGTTGGGAAGGTTCTAGTTCTCAGAAGCCAGTGCTATTTGTAAAGTTGAAATGTGCCGAATGCTGTACTTTAAGCATTTTTTAATACTTCCCTATTGCTGAGAATAAGCAACAAGTTTTTCGCTTCTTGTGGAGAGCTTCTACATTTAGTTAGCATCGCTTTTAGTGAGCAGTGGAGCTAACTTAAAATATTTCGTCCATACTTAGATGTAGTTATTTAAAGCACTAGGCGTTTTGAGTCAGTTCATTTGACTCGAGATAAAAATCAGTCACTTTCTGCTAGTCTAGAAGCCAGTTGTAGTGATGGATGTCAGTTATGTTGGTTTATTCATGACAATTCAGCTTCGCCGTTTAGACACCTTGCGGGCGATATCCAGTAGCTAGGTCGACTAAAGCCTGGATCCATGATTCCGAAGTCCTGATTTCTTTTCCAAAGCGGTTCCGAGTTTTCCTCCCTGAGGACGGCCTGATTCAAATTCTTTGTTCGCTGTGTTCCGGCGCTCGAGGTAAAGCACAGAAAGAAGCTCTTGTCCATTCCTGTTTCAAACCACTGATATCAATGATTTTCATCCAAGAAAAGTTAGTTGAAATCATTTATTTTTTCTGTTTAGTCTAGAATCATCCTAACGGATGAAATCTGTCAGACTGAAGTTTTTACTTGCGAATCCTCTTTATTGCTGAAATAATATAAATATTTTTTGTTTAAAGACAAAATCAATTAATCTAAGAGTGTTAAGGGAAAGACCCCTTTCGCCTGTGTGGCTGAGGATAAAAATCTACTCTAGAAGGAAAAATCTAGACATTTTACTCTTTTGTAGCTGATTTAAATGTGTTCAAAACGTATAACGATGTACTGTAGTAGTTTTTCTAATGAACCAGGTGCATAACAACATAAATGTTCAACTGGGTATCCAGTCTTTTTCTTTTTAAAAATATTGCTTAATTAAATGTTTTCCATGTAAGAAAACAGAGTAATCAATCTTTAAACGTTTAAATAAAAGGGATATGAAAGGAGCTTAACTTCGTCTGTCTATTGTTTGTTTTATTCCAATATTATTATATTACAGGAACACTTGAACGGTCATTTGACATAAATTTCCTTATGTTTGTTACATATATGCTTCAATATGGTTAACTTAAGGTTGGAGAATTTTAATTCTATATATGAATGGTCGTTCAATCTGCACAAATCAGGCAACCAGAACACAATGTAATTACTTCACTTACTCGGTTTAGCTAAACTTAGGAGTGTTTATTTAACATGATTGTCACCTTGAAAGTTTAAAATGTTACATTTCAAAACGCTAGAAGATTTTGCCATTTTGCTTTAACTTAGTCTCCCTTTTCAGAAACTGTTTGACATTTAGTATGTTAAAATTTAATATAATATAATTGAGCTTCATCATTTTTTATATATAATGGTGTTTATAAGACTTATTTATGCGCTTTCTTAATTTTGTGAAAAGAATACTGTTTTCGAATCATTTGTAAACAGTCTCTGAAGTCTTTCTTAATGTAAATTCCGTTGTTGTATCATTTTGCATTTCAATGTAGTTTAATTATCGATTTATTTTAATTGTTTGTTTTAAAATAGTAGGATACCGAGCATTTGTCGAGGTGGCTCTTGTCATAATGAAATTTTTAGAAATTTTAATTTGCATTCACGTATAATTAATTAGCAGCGGTTTGAATTACATAATGGCAGGAAGAACGAAACGTGTGTTCAGCACTCACCAGTCATCAAGAATTCTTTTTTGAAACCGTTTAAAATTTCTGTTTGAAGTATTAAACCGAGATGATTAATTGTTTTTATTTGTTTCTTCCCCAAATATATTTTTTCAGAATTTGGTGGCTCTAAAAAATAATTGACTAGCTTTTATATTTCACTACGAATTAACAGTAGACAATTTCTCTGAAGATATGATAATCTTTTTAATAAATAATTTATAATAATCTCCTTAGAATTCAATTCTCTAAGTCACAGGAATTATTTAATTATATTTCTATTTTTTACCTAATACTGTTACGGGTTTCATTTTCATTTGGCTATTTATTTAGAATTGTAATTAAAATTGCAATATATTTCCCATGCAACGCAGACGACTTTTAAAGAAAAAGCTTTTAAGAAAAAGCTTTTAAAGAAAAATAAAAATAAAAGAGCGCGTGCATTTAATATTTAATAAATAAATATCTCGTAATTACTGTTGCCATCCAGAAAAATCGAGATTGTTCTAGTGATAATTAAAAAGCTTATAAAAGCCGAATTGAAACACCTCATCTCAGTTGTAGTTGTAATTGTCTAAAGCGAACTGCTGTTTGTTTACTTAATGCTGTGATTGATTGTAGCGAATTCGGTGTGAGATTGGATTATCTTTACCTGTTTTGAAGTGAATTCTGTTTAACGTTTGAGATATTGTGATATTGTATTAATATCTCTGAAGAAATATTTCAGCATTTTGATTTGTTTCTTGTGGAAAGAATAAATTTTTGTTAACTTTTCAACGACTTGTGCATTCAATATATAACGAACCCGTACACACGCAACAATATATTTATATAGTATATATGAAGAAAGTGATCTCAGGTTCATTTAACGTAGCGTCCTGCTTTTTAAATGTTATACTATTCTGATCTTGGTCGCAAGCTACTTAAAGTGGACGATAAAACATTACCCAGCTTTAATCAATAAATGCACATTGTTCATGCCACTTCTTGAGCACCTGCATTTGGGAAAAATGAACCAAAGTCACGCCCAACCATTCTCGGTGCACTAAGCAATCATTGTGGCACAATTGGTGTCCCGTATACAATTCAAAATGAAATATGCGTTTATTGATTTGACCCTTTTGAAAGTAATTGAGCAAGCGTTTTCTGTAAATCGGCATCTTAGTCTGCAACCTCTTTCGATTGTACTCGTAGCTGGCCATGTATGCATCTACAATAGTGAGCGAAACTTCAGCAACAAATTCATTTTTCAATATATGAATTCAACGATGAAACGATGAAATTGTTCAGAAAAGGCTTTTTGCGATTCGTGCAATGAAAATCCAACTCATATAAAGGCAATGCATATATAAATACCAACACCGTGACGGCACCAAGCATTCTTCATATGAAATTCACACTGTATGTGCAGTATGGCTACAAGAAAACAATAGGGCATCTTTAGACCCATTGGTAAGCCATTGGCCCATTGGAAGGGCGTAGTTTGATGTCTGTCGCGCAGAAGTTTGGAATTGATGAATGTTGTTTAACCAGTTTGGAAAGCCAGGTACAGCTAGAACAAAGCCTACAATCCAGCTGAAACAGCTGGTAAAGCTATAAGAAAGGTTGGTGGTCTTCGGCCAAGGAAACCAAAGGTGACTGATAACTGATATATCGCCCTGCAGGTGTAAAGATATCAAAACAAACAATGGGCAACATTGCTCAGCAGTTGTGCTCAACAACCGGACGACAGATGGCCGGGTTTTCTGTGAGTAGATGACTTCATAAAGGTGGCTTATTCACTCGCCATCCTGAACACTGCATACTATCGACAGCACTGTTTCGGCGCACCGTTTTTAGTGGTGTAGCGAAGGCAAAGTTTGGAAACCTCATCAATCGAGTCACGTCTTCTTTACTAAGCGAGTCGTTTCAATGGTGCCTGCATGTACAGGAGAGTTAGGGACAAGCATTCATTTCACAAACATCAAGGAAAAAGATCGTTGTGGCAGTCCCGACATGCTTGTGATGAACGGGCGGGCGGAGCTCTACATTTTCTACAGAGGTGTGTGACACCATTGCTGTGCTGAAGTTATCCTCCCCTCACATGCGTCTTTTCTGGGTGCCGTTGAACCATGTTTTTATGGATGACAAAACACGGCCACACAGAAGTCATGCTGATTAGGAGCTCCCAAAAGTTCAGATATCCACAGAATGGACGGGCCAGCGTACGTCTCTGATTTAAATCCCACTGAACATGTGTGAGGTAGTTTAAGGAGACTCCAATGTTAATTGAAAAATGAATTCTCTTATCCCAAGAGCCATTAGATAATAACAGAACTGTTAGTGAAGTACCGATAGACTGTGCAACGCAACCATTGCAGTTAGGGGGGTCATGTCCCTTGCTAAGGTCTTTGGTTTATAATCCTTTCTCATTTCCAGACGCTTTTTTTCCATCAATAAAGCCTTTTTTTGTTTTTCCGCATTGTATTATTTCAGTGCTTCCTATTCATTTTTTTTGCTTCTATGCATTTCTGATCCTTTAAGTATTAAGCTGTGCCTCTGTAATATGAATTACATGTCTCCTAGTTGATTCCTGTGGAATTACGACCATAAGTTTTGCACGCTAGCATATATCAAGAACAGTAACAGCCCCTTCGTGAACTATTCTATGACCAAGCTCTCTGGTTATGAAACATCGGGTTTAACAGAAAGAAAGCATTTCTACATTCGCAGTCGCCTTCCCCTTTCTGATGACACCCTGAGATCAAGGTTCGCTTCACATTTCTTAATATTTTTTAAAATCCGTTTTCCTGCATATCTCTTTTATTCATACTTTGTACGCCGCACTTTTATGAAATGCAGCTACAGCGTTATTATTACTCCGTTTTAAAATAACTTCTTCAACAAACATTCCTTTTCTTATCAACTAATGCAATGACCAAGGTACAATAATTTTGCAGAACTTTTTAAATCTTCCCTTTCTATGAGAAAAACTGACTGTTTCCTAGTTTAGGTAAACTTTTAAAGGAAAAACCATTTAGTGGTGAAACTTTGAACTAATTTTCCTCTCCAGAATTTCCTTTCCCAGAGTGTGGAATAGACACGTTTCAAGGATATGTTGATTTGAGTTTCACCGAGTTCTGATTGGTTGTTTTAAATAGCCGAGCCCTTGTAATTTAATGCATTCATCGGAGACGGCTAATGGCTCATTTACACGTCTCTTCATCAGAAATGTTGTCCAGAAGTATGTTTAAAACTATTATCAAGAACGTTTACAGTACGGGGTAACCGATTTAATGCCCTCGAGAACAGGGAAGTTTCGTTCTACTTTTACTGGACAGCACCTGGAAAGACGAATCTGAGTGTCTTCCAGCCCTTTTCTTCTACACCGAGCCTCCCCAGAGGACTTTCGGTTAGCCAGTGTTGCAAGTGCCCCCATACCGCATAGATGCTATACAGTATTTACAAATATTTTAACATCACCAAAATTCGAACCCAGGACAACAATATGAAAGCTAGCAATGCTAACCACTATATTGATTAGGGAGACATGTTCTAAATACGATAAAATCTGTTTAATCGTAATTGTTAACTATAAAAATGTCTTCTTTAAATGTATCATATCTATCTACTATTAATTTGCTGTAATTCATTAATTAATCAATCAACGTTTTATATACTTACACATTCAATTAAATAATTTATGCATAAATTTGTTTCGTCTCTGTGTTACGCGAAATTATGTATATCCGTTTGTTCAGAATATGCGTGATGACTTCGGTTTTAGAAATTCCTTCTTAGAACATAGATTATAGCTTATATATTATTTCCTAATACTAAATTTTACTAAATTTTTAAAGTTTTCGCGATACTTTCCTATTTGCAATCAATTTGGCGCTCCTAGCAAATGCATTCAGTTCTTGAAATCATAGCGGTTACAGAATAATTTATTAAGCTAACAAGTGTTTTCTCCCTTATAATTCTAGTTTCATTTTTTTACTAAACTTTTATTTACATAGGATGTTTACAGATCTTTAAAACGATTTCGGGGCCGTTTAATTAATTTTTAAAATATACAGGGTTTCTTGTAAATGTTCTATCTGAAAGCCTTTTCCTGGACTAGACTGAGTCACGATTTCCATAGTAGAAAGGTGTTTCGTAAAATTTTCAAGAGTATTAGTTTCCATTACTACATAGTCCGTCAATCATGGTGGATTTGCGCTTAGATATAGCTATTTAAGAGATCAGAGGCATAATAATCCATATGTGAAATCTCAGGGGACGTTGCAGGAATACATTGAAAAGATATATGTGCAACACCTGTATTAATTTCTTCATTTTTTCAATGGTTAGGTGTTAGGTTATTCATTTATGGCAAAGCACACGAGGGCTATCTGCCTAAAGGGAGGGATGCCTTCATGGAGGACTTTCTAAGGGAAACTGGCTCGTATACACGTTACACATGGGGAAAAACACGAAAACGCCTATGCAGTACGTTACACATGGGGAAAAACACGAAAACGCCTATGCAGCCAGCCCGTTCGCGGGATTCGAACCTCGGACCGAACTACCAGTGTTCAGCGTCTTTACCACTCGGCCGCTGGTGGGCCCCATTTTTTCAATGAATGCAGAGCTACTTTACGAAATATAACTTGTTGCTTTGTCTTGAGGCAGTTTCATTCTTTGAAAACCACTGAGATAAATAAATCGTATGCGAAACTTTGTCTTGATAGTACATTGAGATGATTTCAATATTTTTTTCCCTTTGACCTTATTTTTAATTTCTCATTCTAAGAGAATCCTGGCAATCATAATCCCTTTATTGAAACTTTCCTTGCATTGACGTAACCAGGTTTGTACATTGGTTTTCGATAATAAATAGACCTTTCTTTTTGTTGCAGTCATTTAGGTAAACCCATGTTTCATCTAGGGTCACAATGTATAGGTGGTTCCCATGGAGACAAGAAGTAAGAGCAGAGGCCCTAACTGGTTTTCTCATTCACTGCTTTGAAGCAGTTGCCATCGCTTCATGGAGACCAAAACATTCAGTGACTTACCATTAAAATCAATGTTTTTTGATGCGATCGGATGTAAACGTTTTGTAATGACATCATAAATATACATATAAATCTACATATTTTTGTTTTCTACAATATTTCAGATTCCAACGTATGTGAAAAGTGTTCAGTTTTAAACAATATTTTATTCTGAACGGAATTAAACGTTATCGTTTTCCCAGAACAGTTTAATGTGATCGAAACATTTTCGAAAGTTTTCATTAATTACAGTAGAAACAAATTTTATGTCAATTCGAATTTATTCAGTTAAGGATTACAAAAATTAAAGTCAAAGTTTATTGTATTATTAATATTAAAATTACCTATTACTTCTTTTTTATTTACAGGGCGTCTTCTTAAAATAGTTGTTTCTTAAATATGAGATGATATTTTAACTTCTGAGGCACCTTTTAAATCGAAATTCGGAATCCATTTATAATTAATGCTCTATTCGGTTCATTTCAAATTAGAGCAGCTTTTATTTTAATTGTGAAATATTTCAAATATTGGTGGTGATTTCCGTGTATTTAATTTTCTATGAATATTTCTGGAAGGGAATAAAAAATTTCTTTTTTTTTAGTATTATTCAAAACTTGCAACTGAGTTTATATAAAATGTAAGGAAATAATTCTTTTAATCCTTAATTTTAACAATATTATTACTGATATTGCATTTATTTAGTTATTTTTAGTAAACTTGCAATTAAATTGTTTAATTTCTCCTTGCAATGCTGCGCGCGACTTATTTGAAGAGAAAGCTACGCTGAAAAAAGTAAAATACAGAAGCACGCACATTTAACATTTAATAAATTAATATCTCGTAATTGTTTATGCTCTCCACAAAAATCGAGAAAGTACCAGAATGATCTCGTGCAGGATTAAAAAGCTTATAAAAGCCGGATTAAAACATCTCAGCTCAGTAGTTGTAGTTGGTTTAAGCGAATTGTTCTTGTTTACTTAGTGCTGTTATTGATTGTAGCGAATTAGCAGTGAGATCGAATTAGCTTTCTCTGTATTTTGAATTGAGTTCTTTTCAGCGTTTTAGCAGCTTTAAATGTAACTGCTGTGAGATATTGTGATACTGTAAGAATATCTCTGAGGAAACCTCAGCAATTTGTTTTATTTCTTAGTATAAGAATAAATTTTATTAACTTTTTATCGACTTGTACATTCAATCATTTACGAGTCGGTACGCACGCAACAATGCTCATTCTAAAAACTATTCTTCACCATTTCCTTAAGTACGTACCTCATAGAATTTTCTTTACAATATCTTGTAACAGATTGCTTTCCAGTACGAAAACTTTCTGCTTAAATAGTTTTATAAAGGTATTTGTCCACAGAATTCCAATTTAGGTTTACAATTAAATGTTAAGTTTATATTTAGATAGTATTTATAATCGTTATAAATTTAGATGTATTTAATAACTAGATTTCTTCACAGGAACTTGGAGGAGTCACAGTAACTGACAGGAGTTTATGAATGAATAAATCTTTCATTTCCAAATACATTGATAAATAACTTATTAAATATTTGCGTATTTTGTTAAAGGCAGTTACATGCTTTTTGCAAACATATACATAAATACCCATATATATTTAATACGCTTCATTTTCAGCCTGTGCAAATCCTTAATTTCTGTGCATTCACTTTCTCTTTACAATAATTTTGCATATGCCAAAATTTGTTACATAAGAAACATGTATAAATATAATTTGAATGAAAATCGCATGCATTATTTTTAATACCCACACAAAGTCAGTTTTCCTTCGAAATTCCTTCACGACGGTATGTCTTCCTTTAGTCAGACAGCTCTTGCACGTCTTACCCTATTTAATAAAAACTTAACCATGACCTATGTGCCTAATTATAAATATTTTAACATGCATAATTTTATATTTACATTTAGCCATCAAGTTTCAAAATTTTGACTTAAAACACGTTTTAGAATAGATTCATTATCAAATTGAAATTTTCTAGTAAATATTGTTACGTAATTTGTTTTTTATCTGCTACTTTTAGGAGCATTATGATTAAAAATTTTTTATTTTCCCGTGAAATGCAGCGCGTGACGAAATTTAAGACAAAGCTACGCGGGAAAATTTAAAATGCAAGAGTGCGTGCATTTAACATTTAATAAACAGGTATCTCGTGATTGCTTTTGCCATCCACAAAAATCGAGAAAATACCACACTGATCCCGTGCTAATTAAAAAGCTTATAATTAGCCGGATTAAAACATCTCAGCTCGCTTGTAATTCGTTTAAGTGAACCGTTGTTGCTTACTTAGTGCTTCTATTGAGTGTAGCGAATTTTGTGTGAGATCAAATTAACTTCTTTGCTTTGAATTGAGTTTTGTTTAACGTTGTTAGTAATTCAAAATATAACTACTGGGAGATATTGTGATATTGTAGGTGTATCTCTGAAGAAATATTTCAGCATTTTGTTTTATTTCTTGTGAAAAGAATAAATTTTATTTACCTTTGAATGATTTGTAGGTTCAATCCATTACGAACCCGTACGCACGCAACAATATATTTTGGCAGAGCATTCATTACTTCTTTTAGCGGTTTCATCCAGTTTAGTAGTTCTCTTATAACATAATAAGTGCCAACTATCAATTTCACATTTAAATATTAACCTCACTGTCATAGCAGATCGCAATCTTGGTTGCCTTAATCTGCATAATATTGCTTCATTTTTTGTTGTTGTTGCTCATGCTCACTTGTCTGACAGAGTCAGCCCAAACCCACGAGAATTCTCCTGTCAAGGAGCACTAGATTACGCCTGTTGTTGGCAACAGCCTTGAGCACCTAACAGGTGACAGTACGATTTGGCTCAGTTCCGCCCCCAATTTTGATGGAGAACAACCCGGGGGGGGGACGGGTTCGAGGATCTCCCACTTCTCTCCCCTTCCACCAAACCACAAGAGAGGATTTTCGGCTCGCCGCATATTTGAAGCGCCGCCATAACGCACCGACACTATACATTTACAAACATCCATGCCTTCTCCGAGATTCGAACCTGAGCCCTTCGGCACGGCAGTCAGCGACGCTAACCACTATACAGGTTGAGCGGCTGCTTCAGTTTTTAAACAGTTAAATCAACTACTGACCTAAATTAGCAAATACTTGAAATTTTTTAACTGCGAGGGGAAAAATGTGCAAAGTATATTGTTATACCGATCAATAACACTGATGTCATGACATGAAGACAATGATTTTTTCAAGACACGAAAAAACTGTTAAGAAACTCTTTCAGAAACAGCAGACCCCTACTCAAGTACATGTGTTGAATAACGAAAATTTTTCATTTGTATTTTATTTAGGCAACAATTAACATGGTGTTAAATAAAATTTTAAAAAAGAGAGACAGAACTTTATTTTTTTTTTCACTTTTAGTTAACCCAAAGTAATTATTTTTGAGGTATATAAAAATGAAATGATAATACGTGGATGACAAAACATATGTTTTATATAAAACATTTTGGTGCTTGGAACATAAAATAAAAGTAGCGAATACTCTATCAAGTGTATCGAAAGACGTATACAAATTTAACGGTAACGCAAAATCGCTGTTACAAGATATCGAAAAATAGCCAAGATGAGATTTTTGCTTAAATGTCAGTAAACTATACAAATTTATATTAACCATCCAACAATGAGTGTTACTCTTATGCGGAAGTGTCCCGCTTTTCGATTTGTGTGGAACTGTCGTGCGTGGAAATACTATCAAAGCGCTGTCAAGGAAGCTCTGGATGTAAACAAAAAACACCCCATCTGGAGACCAAAGCCATCTGGAGACCAAATCGCAAATGCGCATGCACCATTTGGACAGATTTTTTCTGAAAATAGGGTGGATGGAATTATATCGTAGTTTTTTTTCCTTCTTATTTTTACTTTGTTTATTTCTTGAGCGTTCAGAAGGGCACAGACATAAGAAGAGAAATTTACTTTTAAGGAATATAAGCTGACATGTTGAAAACCTAATGATCGATTTCCTTTTTTTTATTACAAAAAGAATACTTCAAGTAAAGAATATAGTTCTATGATTTTTAGCTAAAGAATATAGTTCTATGATTCTTATCTTTGAAAACACGTAATGTATAAAAAAATTAACGTCAATTCCTACTTAGGTCAACAAAGAAATATTTTATTTTAGTTACTTTTTAGTAACATTATTGAAATGCTTTCGTCTCCAATTTATGAAGCGATGGTGGTCTATAATTTCTCATTCTATCCGTCTCGTGTAATGCTTTATTATTGCAAGAAAATTTTCGAGTGAGTTTCGAGTAGTCCAGTTCTTCAATTCATATTCCATCTAATGATTTCACACGACTCAAGGCGACATATGCTTGACCTACTAAGAAGAGTTTTCGTAGGAAGCTTTTCTTGGCGCTTATGTTTTTCTTCTCTAATCGTCGCTTGCGTTGTGTTGTAATTTCTTTTCGCATTCTCCATTTTTAAAGCAAGGGACATTTTAAAGGGTTATATTTAAAACATATATTATCATCACGTTAACATAGAAATATGGGGAGAATGTTCGCTACATAATGAGACATTGCATCCGCTTCATTCCACTCTATAAAACTACAGTTCTTTAATTCTATATAATTTAAAAGTCT
Source organism: Stegodyphus mimosarum (assembly GCA_000611955.2). Lineage (NCBI taxonomy): Eukaryota > Metazoa > Arthropoda > Arachnida > Araneae > Eresidae > Stegodyphus > Stegodyphus mimosarum. The sequence goes on along the minus strand of KK119050.1, from coordinate 2,256 downwards.
TTAGAACTCTGTCTTACTGTTGCCACTTATTTTTGTTAAATATTACACTCCCATTTATCACAGTCATGTAGTATTATTTATAAGTTGTTATAAAATTAATTTTTACAGCACGTGAGAATTCCTAATAAACCTAATTCCGAGAATTCCTAATAAATAATTTGTGAGTCTTATAATATATTTAATAAAACCATCATACCTTTAGTTCCGATAAACTGGAATAAATAAGTAGGAAGTGACTTTAATACGTGACTTTAATACTGTATTAACATCAAGTGTCATCCACTACAAGTTTAAAAAAAATGTGTTTGAACTTGAGTGGATGAATAAAAAGTATTTTATTAACGATTGAATATTTGAACAAGATTTAGGGAGAATGTGAGCTAATAGCAGGAATTTAATAAGCGATGAAATACGGATTTTTCATATAAAATTGATAAATTGTAAAAAGCAAATTTCAACATTCTTGGTTTCCGAAATGCAAACTAATGCGATTCTTAGCATTTATTTCTGTAAATATTTAAAAGCAAAAGAAAAGTCGAGAAAGACAACGACAGCAACCCCCGATGATATGTGGACTTTCTCTCCCTTAGTCGTATAAATTACCTCTTTCCGGCGAAGAAAGAAAATTTTCATATAACCTCTCACCTTGCGGCACATAACCTATGACCAATGCCCCTTTTGGACGATTCTACGTGTTTTGATAGAATGCAAACGAAGGCTGGGTTTAAAATGGTCGATCTGTGTTTTCATTTGTTTCTTTAAATATTTTTCGTACAGAGTTCTGCAAACTCTTCTGTATTGAGCCACGTGCCTTGTCAAAAGCTGGCGAATATTATGTTTTTAGCTTTTTTAAGTTAGAAATCTTGGTTTCCTATTTTATTTACTATTGCTACAAACAAATTTAAATAATTTAGAATTGATTTCTGGGCCAGCGGATGTTTTCTTAGTACCAACGATTTAACTTTTGGAAACATTAGAAACAATATGTATCTTATTCGTGTATTCGTTTAATATCTTTTTTTCCATATAAAAGTATTGATCGACGGTTTTCCCTTTCCCATTAATAATGTTGCTTATTTTGCACTTAGAAATTTTAATACTATGCATTTCACAGTGTGCTAGAATTATGGAATAGGAATAAGGCTTTTCGGAAAGACTATTTTCTTCAATCCACAACTTGTTTACATGGCATTTTGAAAAAAGAATAAGATTAAAAGTAACAGACGACATTTCTCATTTCAAGTAATAGGCTATTGCCAAAACTGTTTATTCCAAAATAGTGTTTTATTTATTTATTTATTTATTTTAGCTCTTTATCGAAAGCCTTGTCAGTATTACAACAATATTTCTTGCTATTTTGTAAAATAAATTTCAGCCAATCTGAATAATAGGTAACGTGCTCATAAAATTTCCCAGAAACATATTGAAAATTAATAATTCTTAAATTAGTTTTTGGGTAACAATTGCAGACAAGCAGCTATTAATAACTTTTCCCTAATTACAATGTTTAACGTTTGAGATATTGTGATATTGTATTAATATCTCTGAAGAAATATTTCAGCATTTTGATTTGTTTCAGCATAAGTATTACAATTCATTATTAAGAAATATCTTTTTAGGGCCTAGTAATGTACATACATTCAAGCTCAAAGATAATAATTAATAATTATAATATAATTATAATAATTATTTATTATCATAAAATTCTTATAATCAATAATATTAATATTGTTGCGTGTGTACGCGTTCGTAATAGATTGAATGCACCAGTCGTTAAAAAGTTAACAAAATTTGTTCTTTTCACAAGAAATAAAACAAAACACTGGTATATATCCTCACAGATATAAGTACAATATCACAATATCTCAAACGTCAAACAGAATTCACTTCAAAACAGATAAAGTTAATTCAGTCTCACAGCGAATTCGCTACAATCAATCGCAGTAAAGTAAACAAACAGCACTTCGCTTTAAACAGCTACAACTACAACTGAGATGAGATATTTCAAGTCGGCTTTTATAAGCTTTTTTTAATTATTTACTAGAACATTCTGGTAGAACCTCGATTTTTGTGGATGGCAACAACAATTACGAGATATTTATTTATTAAATATTAAATGCACGCGCTCTCGTATTTTTTAATTTTCCGCCGTAGCTAAATAGTCCGCGTTGCACGGAAAAATAAAACAATTTCAATTACAATTCTAAATAAATAGCCAAATAAATATGAAATCCGTAACACTGCCCCCTTCCCAAG
>KK119049.1:86295-116274 GCA_000611955.2 Stegodyphus mimosarum | reverse complement strand
TTTTACATGCAAAATTTGACAGAATTAAAAAATAAATTTATTGATTTAGCTAATTTTCTATGCATAATATGATGTAAGAAATGTTTTAACTTTCTCTTAAGCTTGAAGAGACAAAACAAAAATAAGGCTAAAATGATAAACATGGCACATTAAAAAGCACACATAAAGACGTCCTAATATTATGTAATGTATTTTAAAAGACTGAATTTCAGTAATAAGCTTTTTACTTACACAAAATGCATTTGTGCACATATTTTACATTGTTACCTTAAATCGGAAGTTTTTAAATCATATCCTTAAAAAAAAAACTAGGGAAGAAATATGCAAGTAATTACAGTAATGGTGTCATATTGTATTAACCGAGAGTTTCCAGACTGTTTTTTTTTTTTTTTTTTTTAACTGAATTGAAAGAAAACTAACAAGATGGGTTATGAACTTATTCATTTTGTTAGTGATATTCACCAGAAGCAAAATGAAACTTATATTAAACTCATCTTCTCTGTTCAAAAATTAAGAGTTGTTACTGTTAGCAATTACTACTACCCAGACTTACTAACACGAAAGTGGGGGTAGGGATCATAAGTATGTTTTGCTAAGATGTACGTGTTTATGTTAATAATCTGAGAAAAATCTATTAAATAACCTCCGTTTGAAAACAGACACTAGCCGCACATTTTAATAAAAAAAAAGAAAGAGAATGTTTTTGAGAAGCCTAGATCCCTAGATAAAACATCATTATAATTAGCTAAGAAAATTTTAATTGTCTACATGTTGCTAAATTTTGGACATAAAAGTGCGAAATGTTTTCCATATAACTTACTTGCACATAATGGGCTCTTTTCCAAAAAAGGCGATAAAAAACGAAAAAAAAAAGCATTTTCAAATTATGTTTGCTCCAATGCTGAAATTTTGAATGATATTTTTAAGCAAATTTATGTATCTAGAATCACAGAGAAATAAATGCCACAATCACTGTTTTTAAATATATACACTGCTGGACATTGAAAATGAAACAGCTAGAAAGAGTGGTTAGAAATTTATGCAAATTTTAGAGTAGACGCACGTCACTTAGTTATGCGAATGATGTGAAATGCGCCGCTCTCTGAGGCACGTGAAGTAAGATATGAGGGAAGGAACGTGCAGAATGAGCAATATTCGTGTCGTTATTTCCACCAGACGAATTATCGAGGAAAGTTGGTTTTTGTCCCGCAGGATACGTGTAATAGGAGAGAATGCCAGGCCGCCGTCAACGGAGGCACTTCCAGCAGATACACGACTTTACGAGGGGTTTGGTGATCGGGCTGAGAAGGGCGGGTTGGTCCTTGCGTCAAATCGAGCTGATACCCACATGGATGCGAGCACGGTGCATCGGCTATGGCGAACATGGTTGGAACAAGGAAATGTGGGAAGAAGGGGGTGCAGGTGCAGCCAGAGTAACGTCAGCACGCGTGGATCGACGCATCCGCCGACAAGCTGTGACGGTTCCGCAAGTCACTTGTACCGCGATTCTGCAACATGTGCAAGATACCCTGGATGTTCCCGTGTCGACGAGAACCATTTCTCGTTGATTAGTTGAATGTGGCCTGCACTCACGACGTCTGTTAAGAAGACTGCCATTGACCCCACAGCATAGACGCCAACGTTTAGAATGGTGCGGGACTGGAGCGATGTGGATGACAGTTGTTCTCAGATGAGTTAAGCTTCTGTTTATCCAGTGACAGGCACCGCATACGTGTGTGGCGTCGACTTGGAGACAGATCTAACCCGGCAGTAACTGTGGAATACCCCACCGCGCGACAATGTGGCATAATGGTTTGGGGCGCTATTGCCTACGATTCCAGGTCACGTCTACTTCGTATTCATGGCACTATGACTGCCCAATGATACTCGGATAATGTACTAAGGCAGATGGCAATCCCCTACCTTCAGGGGCTACATAATGCAATTTTTCAGTAGGATAACGCCCGACCACACAGTGCTCGCATCTGCCAACATGCTCCGCGAAGTATACAGATGCTTCCATGGCCACTGTACTCTCCTGACCTATCACCAATCGAACATGTGTGATTGGACGCCGTTTGCAGACTCTGCCCCTGCCTCGTTCAGAAGACGAACTGTGGCAAATGGTTGAAAGGGAATGGAGAGCCATCCCTCAAGACACCATCCGCACTCTTATTGACTCCATGCGTAGACGTGTTTCTTCGTGCATCGCTGTCCATGGTGGTCCTACATCCTACTGAGCCGACGCCATTCTCACTCTGTATTCTGACTATCATTTTGAAATAAAGATCACTTATTGCTGCTTGCTGTCTCTGTCTTTTTTCCAAATTTCATCACTTTCTGACCACTTCTTCTTGGTGTTGCATTTTTAATGTTGAGCAGTGTGTATATATATATGTGTGTGTATAAGGATATTGAAGCATAATTTTGGACAGACTGAAGTAAGAACACTGAGATGTGAGATGCGTAGAACTGCTGATTGTGAAGATACTTGATGCTTAGAGCATCCATCCATTTTGATGAAGAAACAATCGAGCCGGATTAAATTCCGTATTCATTTAAATCCAGACTTGTGGCCACAACCACTTGGCACTCCAATCAGAGCAATTTCAAAACCATTGTGATATAAGCGATCATTGCAGCACATAGAGGATTGCAGCAAAGAATTTGGCCACGAGGAAAGCGCAAGCGAAAAAGGGGAGAGTGTCACAGTACTTCAGAGGAAGGGAGGAAGTCAAGTTTCAGTTCGACTTGGTTTACAACTATTTTGATTGGGCAAGAGATATCTGCGTAAGCATTACGTAAGATCGCATGATTAATTTGAATGGCACAGTTTAGACTTATGGTACTATTTCTAAGACACAGAGAGGAAGTCCCCAAATTTAAAAAAATAAATAAATAAATAAAAGAGGTTATAACCAATTAAATTTAGAAGTTTGCTTTCATATTTTTGAACTTAAGCGTTCTTCCCTTTCAAAGAGAAAAAGGCGGAGTGATACAGAAGGCTTTTTGAGAGAAAAAGCATTAGAGTAGCAAAACATGAGATATATAATTTTTAAACATATAAAACATAATATTAGCTTTTGAACAATAAAATTATAATACGTAAATTTTGAGTTCAAAAATAATTTTGAGCACTCTATGTTTTTTAAATAATTGCACATTTTTAAAGTCTTATTAAAATGCGAGTCCAATCTGTAAAACGTTCTTGTTTCTGGAATATTCACATTATAATTTTGACAATTTAGGAAAGGATTTCTAAAAATTTTTGCACACAATATCAGAATTATAACCTATTAATTATGAATAATCATAAATCTTAAAATTTTACACCATACTAATTTTCATGTTTATAAGTAATATTTTATCATTTTCAATAGCATGATTGAAATTATGGTTTGTACTTTTATTATTACACTTTTATTATTTCTTATTTTACACAAACTAAAGTTGTCTCATTGTATTAAAATTTTCATGAGTGGTTATATGAATTGCACAACACATTCCATTTATAACAAAGAATCCCACTCCATTATATGAAAAAATAAAAAGCCTATATAAAAATTAAATAAGGTGGGAGCCTTCAAAGTTTACATTACATGAGGGTAAAAGGAACAATTACGCAGAGGTAAAACAGGCCTCTGTTTCTGAACCAATACTCCCTCAACTCACTTCATATTTAACATGCAGTTATTGATAATTATAACATTCATTTACCATAATTCAAAACAAATTTTAATACATTTTACTCTTAATTAAAGTCTTATATAAATTTTATTACGATTATTCAATTTCTTAAATCTTTGGTATTTGTATAAATTTTAACAACATTTAATATTCTTCCATTTAATAATTAATTCATTTATATTCCATACAGACATTGTTATCAAAATAATTAGAAAATTCTTAAAATTGAAATTTTTAAACAATAATCTTACAAAATAATTCCAAAATTCTTAGCATTAATTCAAAATTTTCGACAAAACTTATTAATGACAATAAAATTTAATAAGCTTTATTGAATAAAATCTTAGAATACTTATACATTTTAATTTGATATTTTCAGAATATAGTGCCTAATTACATTTTCAGATTTCAAAATATAACCAGTTATTGGGCAAATTTTGTATAACAATGAACTTGAAGAGAAACTCAAAAAACTTTTTTATCATGTCATCAAAACACATTTTCGGAATATCGGCACTTGATTTTCTGGACAAAAACAACTTTGAACATTTAATCTGGAACCGGAGAAATAAATCAATTTCAATAGCATTTTTGATGACACCATTAAATCAATTTCATACTCATTGAAAAACCACATTGCGTATAACACTTTTAAAAATAAATTTTCATGCACCATAGTTCAAAGTAACAGTGACCTTGGTTCAGAATTCAAGTAGTGATGAGCACTTTATTTTATTTACTAGTTAAACGATGGCAGAATAGTTGAATAACCTTTGCATTGGGAGTTCCACAGACTTGAGACATGCATGTCGATTCTAAAACGACTGCGCCAAAAAATTATAATGAAATTGCGGTTCAACGACACGACATGAATGATTTGATTATGAATGCAACACAAACTTGCATTAAAATTTTTGGTGAAACAGGATTTTCCCTCATGATTCACTGTGAACATAAAATAACAAACCCATGTAGATTTCTTCAGAATTAAAACTGGCTAAAGAATGTAATAAAAGCACAATTTTTGGAAAGCACTGAATGTAAGAACACTGAGATGCGAGATGCGTAGAACTGCTGATTGCGAAGACACTTGATGCGTCCATCCATTTCGATGACAAAACAGTCGAGCCGGATTAAATTCCATACTTATTTAAATTCAGATTTGTGGCCACAATTCACTTGGCACTCCAATTGTGCCTATTTCTAGAACAATTTTGATACTATTGTGATATAAGCGATCATTGCAGCACATAAAGGATTGCAGCAAAGCATCTGGCCACGAGGAAAGCACAAGCGAAAAAGGGGAGAGTGTTGCAACTTCAGAGGAAGAAGGGAGGAAGTCAAGTTTCAGTTCAAGTTAGTTTTGGTTTACGATTATTTTGATTGGGCAACAGATATCTGCAGTAAGTGTTACATAAGATCGTATGATTAATTTGAATCACAAAGTTTAGACTTATGACGCTATTTCTAAGGCAGAGACAGGAAGTCCCTAAATTAAATAAAAAATAAAAGAGGTTATAGCCAATTAAATTTTGAAGTTTGCATTCATATTTATGATCTTATATTTATATATATATATATATATACTTGTATCTGATGACAGTACATTAGCTTTCATAGATAAAAAATAACTTGAAAATATATATGTCTAAATATTACATTCATCTCCTTAAATTTAAGAATGTTCTTTAAGCACATAATCAATCCTTCTACATGTTTGCAACTTGCTGCTTTTGCATGGGTCACTAGAATTTACCAAACAGTGACATGGATGCGGTATGATTCAAATATTACATTCTAACAATTATTTCCAACCAATATTGCAGGTGACAGCTAGGCAGTATCTATCAGGAAAAAATATGGCAACCAAACTTCCATCACAGTTACTTCCATGCTAGATGAAGTAATGAATATTCAGATGAAAGTCCAGATTATTAAGGTATTTAATAAAGCTCCCAATTTAAAGTAAGATAAAAGTACTTCACTTTTTATTATAAGTATTTAAAAGTATACAATAATATCATTCAACTTAAAGTAATTAAAATTCTCACCTAAGTAGTTTGCTTTCTGAATATTTACATCAAAAAAGAAAGGATTGTGATATGTATCCATTTTCACAGCAGATCTCTGTGTAGTCACATAATGGATTCCACTATCAATTACTATTATCCTATATAAGATCATCAACCTAAAATATACATGAAAATTTAGTTGAAAAATCTGTTTACCTTAGAAATAAGAAAACAATTCAGCATTTTGATACAATTAGTGTAGAAAGAAACCTAGAATATAAATAAAAAGCACAAATTTATTACCAAATCATATTAAATATCAATCCACATCTTACATGGTATAAAAGGGCCTCTAACTTCCAGCACTATTAATATAAATCTGCAAATGTTTACCTAAAATTTTTTATGTACTTTGAGTATGACCTGCATATTTTAAATAATTTCTTTGTTTCTGTACTTATACAGCATCTAAATTAGTGTTAATTCTCCCCCAAAACAATATAAAAACCATATAGTAGTTATTTCAGTATATTAGAAAAAAGAAAAAAATATATAAAAAGAGGAAGCGGCAATGTGTACCCTTTCATGAAAGAAATATCAAACCAAACCTAACAAGACTCCAATACACTGAAGTGTCTAAGAAAAAACAGATACAGGTAAGCCAATGCAGAATTCAATGTAACATTGGTTGTACCCACTATCAAATATGCATATCATTAGTTGTTATTGCTAATGCACACTTGGCATATCATTAGTTGCATCCACTACCAAATATACAAAGTGAAAAACATCTAAGGGTGCCTCTAGATTTATTTTTGTATTGCAAATTGGAAAATTACTATTTAAGTGATAAGGCGAACAGTTTGGCCATACCCAACATTAATGTTTCAGTACAGCAGAATGTGTAAAATGAGATCAAAGCCAAAGAAGTAGACTGCCCTCTGAAAAAAGATGCCAAAGACATATTAGTAGCTTTAAGGGATGTCAACACAAATGAACATTTTTCAGCACTGACGAAAAGACTAGCACAGACCTGTAATGACTTAACTCTTAGTAATCCAAAGCCTTCGCTAACCTGTATATTTACAATTACTGAACAACCCGAAATGGCTTTTGAAATTCACAGCAATTTCTTCCCCTCCCCATCCATCAAAGCACAAAGATGTGTGAAAGATTTCAAATGACATCCTCCGTTTCCTAACAAATAAAGGTAAGACACCACAAATAAATACTTTTAGGAGAAGTTGTCTGCAATAAACTGATACAATGTATTTGGGGAAACTGCACTTGCTACTGCATACAAGTGGGAAAGAAGAAAACAACATAGCAATCCGGGCTGTTTCGGGAGGTTGTGGTCATTTGAATGAAAGGCCGTCTCAATCGTTTTGGTCTTCAAAAAGTTAAAAGTAACCAAAAAGGTTATATCAAGAACCTGGAAACAGTTTAAAGATACTGGTGATGTACGCAAATAATCAGGCTAAGGTTAAAAATGTACCATAACAAACTCTCAGCACTGTTATTCGGCAACAATTACTAAAAGAAACGGACAACTAACATCAGCCCAGATTGCAAAGGCATTCACTGCAGCTACAGGAGCTCAATTATCTAATATACCGAGAGTGGCAGCCTGCATAAACGAAGGCTATATGGAAGGAAACCCATGATTTGTATCACAAAGACTCAGGCTAGAAATGCACCTGGATGCAGTGTTGCAGAGATCATTATGGAGAGTACCATGAATGTAGTATGTCATCATCGTTGCACAGCACCAATTTTTGCCAACTCATTTGAGGCTATAGTTCAAGTCAGCCTTCATTCATGCACTTTTCGTGAAGCAAAAGAGTCTAAAAATGAATTTGCCAAAAAAACAAAGAAATCTACCATCTGCTGCAGCTGTTGTCACCATGATTGCAACATAAGTAGGGTGAGAGAAATTGATCGTCCAGGACAATCTAATACACAGCATAGAAAATCACTAATGATAGCACAGAGGACCACACACACCTTATTTACTATTCTACATTTCTCTAAAAAGTTCTAATACCCAATTTTCCCTGACCCACTTTATATCACATTTTCCTATGCTTCTTCACTCGACGTTTCCATCACCTCATTGACTGCTAAGACACTTGTTTTAATCTACAAGGTGACTTTGTCTAGCCTATCTGTTACATATGTATTTTTTCTCTCTTTTGTATACTTTTGTACACTTTAGTAAATTAGTATACTTTTACCTTTTTTCTTTCATATACTAATTTATATTAATAGCATTCAACCACTTCTCAAACCGACTGTAGTGCCACTTTCATTTGAACGACCCTTATAAAATACTTCATAATAATCATGGAGTTCATGATACATTGCATACTTGTAATTGTGTATATGTGTCAATGTACAGCTGTTAACAATATTTTTTTCTTCAATCATTACTGAATAATTCAGATGTGACAGACAGCGAGATTCCAACCAATATAAAACAGACAAACAGGTTTGTTAAACTTCTCCCTACGTTTCGAAATTTTTCATGCAATTTTATCAGTGACCTCATTTAAAGTCTAACATTTTGTATAACACTCGTATGGAACACGAATGTATTAGAATGACATAGCTACATAATAAGCGCAGAGATGTTTTGCTTTATAAACCTCAAACCAAACATTTATCAAAATGTGCCATGCTGAGTAGTTTAAAAATAAAACTTTTTTTACAGATATGTATGGAACAAAGGTGGTTGATACTTTTTAATCATGTTTAATTAAAAACCCCTACGATACCAAACTACTGTAGCAGATACATTTATAATGCAATTTTTATTATTGTAACATACTTTTTAAAATCAGTTCCAAAATAATAAATAGCTGAATAGCATACCACAATAAATATACTAGAAACTGGCTTATTTTGCAGTTAATAAATAAAGCGGTCCTATCACATTATCCACTCAACCTTGACATGAATTACCTGGCAAACCCTTTGTTGCCAAAACAGATCAATGGTATACACCGACAGTAGTGTCAGTTTGCTCTGCTAAAAATTAGTCACCAGGAATTTGTGACTTTGCGGGAGGGTTGGGTGGATAAAGCGAGAACATCAATAAATCAATCAAAGTGTGTAACTTGATGCAATTAAGGTGTGAGTGTACCAATAAAGCTTGATCTAACTTATCTAATAAAAGCTGAACCTAGTTCAATTAGTAAAATCTGAATGAGAATTTGTATAACTATTACTTATAAAGCAATATACTACTTTTACAAGTAAATAAGGTTTAGAACAAATTCTGCACAATTGTTTCTCTCGGGTTTATGCATTTCACTCATCATAATATTTAGACTTGATGCCACACTAAAAGCGGCATACAAGTAGTAAATTGAAGGTTAAACTACGTAAACTTTAGAATTATCACAATAGAATTAATCAGGGAAAATGGTCATGGACACTTAGCCGACAACTACTATAACAACAAGACATTTAACCGACAACAGCACATTTAGTCAACATGTACCATTTAGTCAACATGTACCATTTAGCCAACACAGACATTTAACCGACAGGACACTTAGCCGGCACGGACACTTAGCCAACAGGACATTTAACAGACATGACATTTAACCACCAAGAGATTCAGCTGACAAGGACAGTTAGCCAACGGAACATTTAGTTAACACAGACAGTTAGCCAACGGAACATTTAGTTATCACAGACAGTTAGCCAACAGGACATTTAACCAACACCAAACTGTCGACATGTCATTTAACCAACACAAACAGTCGATATGACATTTCGTTTTTTCACCTATCAGTAAAATTCATTTTTCGATTCTTTGATGGGCTTTTAATTCTTGTGAAATTTAGCATAGTTTGATTTATATCATGCCGTTTGGTATATATCATCCAAACTAAAAAAGCGTTGAAATTTCTTGTCAGGGAATATGAATTGTTTGTTCTAAAGAAATAATGAAATTTTTTTAGCTAGTTACAATAGGTCACTTAATTACATTTTGATTTTGGATCTGAAATAAATATGCATAATGCTTCTTTTTTAACACTTTTTACATTATAAACAGGGTTGCCACGCTACCTGGAAAACCGGGAGAACTGGAAAAAGTCAGGGAATTCGAAAATTGACCAAAAAATTCAGGGAAAAGTCAGGGAATTTAAGTATTTTAGTCAAAATGTGGAAAAGTCAGGGAATTTTATACAGCGATCCCCCCAAAAAACGAGAGTTTTGCGTCGACATTGGAAGCGATCCCTTTCTTGACGCGCGTTAGCATCATACGAGCAGCTGGCATAGAGCCAATTTTCGCATCTGCAATCAGATAGTCTTTTAGAAAGACAAAGCAAGTTTTCAGTTGCTTTGGTATCCAGTAGCCTCGAGAGACTCGCATGTGCATGTTGAACTAAAGAAAATACGTATTCTTGTATAAAACAAAATCAAAATCGGTTTAATCATAGTATAGGGTACCATGGAGGTTAGAATAGCCTCCATGTATTCTACTATTGTAATCTCCATGTACGGTACACTTAGGATTTGGCGACATGATCATGAGCAGTAAACGGGTCATTTTGGTGTTGGCAGCAATTTTCAAAATCGGGCCTAGGCCGTAGCGTATAGTAGGATTTTAGCGCAAAATCTTTTAAACATTTTTTTATTATTATTTTTCCTTTTTAATAAATGCCTTATTTGCATTTTGTAGTAAAATAAAAAAAATAGTAATCAGTCATCTAGGATAACCATTTAATATAATTATATTCGCCAAAATATCGTTGACTATTGTAATTCAGTTTTTTGATTATTTTAATGTTATTCATTTCATTTAATGTTGCTTCTTGCCTCAAAATTTATTTATTATTAGTAAATAATATTTTCAAATTTCTGTTCTAGCATAATCCTGAATATATGCTGCTAAATAAATATAAAATACCTAAATTTATTTTTAAAATATCATTAAATAGATTTCTTTCTTTCGTTTAGCTGCAAGATGTCTGCAAAAAAAGACATTTTTTAATCCAGATTAAACAGAATCTAATCTCAATCTTCAATGAAGAAAACAACTATCATAGTTGAAATGGTAGTGCTTTGGGGATTATAAGTCATATGTAATTGGCAAATTTTTGTGTTTTCAAGTCATACCATAATTATTTTACCGCTTAGCACAGCCATAGTGCACTATGCAGATAGACTGGAATTTTCTTAAAACACACCTGGAAAACCTGGAAAAGTCAGGGAATTTGATTCTCCTGTTTCAGTGGCAACCCTGTATAAATAATTTTTCTTGTTTACTTAATGACATTAATTTAATCCCAATGGTTTCAAATTTCTAATATCTTAGCTTTTCACGTTTCATAATTATTTTGCTCGTGAGATTACACTACATTCCTTTCCATATAAAATCATTCCACTCCTCTCACTACTGAAATTTCCTTTCCCTGTCATGAATTAAGAGTGTGTTTTACTTAATCCACAACCCGTCTTTTCAAATGAAAATTGCATTTTAGGCTAGACTTCTTGTCACCAGGCAGTTCATTCCACTATTCTTAAGACAAAAATTATCAACTCCATTAAAGTGTCAAAATCAGGCATGTTAATGGATTTTACCTACCACGTTTCGCCATTAAGATGCAAATTCAAAGTTAACACTGAAAGAGCTCAACTACTGTAAAATTTTCATTTACGATAAAAAATTACTTTGTGTATATATGTATACAAAATCATTTATATATATATATATCCTGATGTACAAGGTTCTGCCTACTAACACCCTTCGTTCTATGTTGTTCCGTTGTCCGTAACCTCCATAATACAGCGACGCCTCACTGCGTTATTTTTAAACTTAGGCTACGCAAATCATCTCATCTTTGTGGGATAAAAAATCTTGGAATTTAAACTCTGTTCTGTAACATCATTCTTATTGACCATGCCTCTCGCTTAAAGCATTACTTAGAAAGGTTAAAGTTTAGAGAAATAAACTGTTGTATAACATTAATTTAGGAGCAAATTATTTAAAAGCTTTTTTTAACTCAGAATTACATTCATTTTTGCAAACACTAAATTTTCACTCTTCATATTTCGAAAAAGGTACTGACATCCAACTCCAGTTAGACTTACTTTTATTTTCAAACGACACCCACTAAACAACTTGGATCGTGGTATGTGCATGCATTTTGAGTATTATTTAGCAAAATTCGATGGTGCTAAAAATATACCATAATTGTTAATTAATGAAATATTGTGTATTACATTTTGCAAGTCATGGTGTGTATTTTTCAATATTATCACTTATGTTAAATTTTTTTCACTTCTGTCAATATGTTTTAAGAATTTATAAATTTTCATGTAGTTTAAAAGCAAAAAATATGTTCTCAAAATAAACAAAGTTGAGCATTTGTAACAGATAGATTTAAAATTGGTAGTACAAGCTTGATTTTGAGCTAAATTCTTTTGCGAAGTTTGATAAATTTGTGACAAAAAAATAAGAATGTAATGTTCAAAATGACAACCATAAGAATGAAAAATGACAAAAATGAAATTGTAATCATCATTCATCAGTTATTTATGTAATCATTGGTTAGCCAATGAATCATTTATTACTGAATGATGTAAATATTTCAAGGACATAAGTTCAAATTTATTTATTTATTTTATTTAGGATATTTAATTTTTATCCAGTTAATAGTTTTCATTTTGTTGAGAAATTCTTGAATTACGTTGATTTGCTAAATTTCAGCTACAATTTGTTCTTCACTGTTATGGTAAGTGCCTATGATACCAATCTTAGGAAAAATACCTTTAGAATTAGAAAATTTTATCAACATTTATTATTCCTTTAGGCCATATATTTTACAGACAATATCCCTTCAAACAAAGGGAATTACACTTTATTTCAGAATTTTGATTTGACTATATTTACTCTGCTAAATAGCCCTTCCACTTCTGCATTTCAGCTGGCAAAATTAACATATTAATTGCAAATGCTGAAATATTGCAAAAAGGATTTTCTTCGCTAGCAAGAATCTTAAATACTGATATTATTTATCAATTAATTGGAATGGATATTATTGCATCAAATTTTTAATACTGGCAAATTTTTCGCCATTAAGCATTTAACAAACATGTTAATTTAGCCGACACAGCCATTTAGCTGAAAATGTGTCTACACCAATTTACGAAATTGTTTTAACAAAAAGGTGTCCAGATTTATCTGACCAGAGGCCATTTCCAGGTTCACCACGAGGATATATAGTATATCACATTGCATACAAATTATTAGGAAAAGAAGAGTATGCATATTTTTACAAGTTACAGAATTATGCACCATTGAATTTCGGTAAATAATACTCAAAATGCATCTGTGCAAATCGATCAAAATTGTTTAGTGGGCAGGGTTAGAAAATAAAAGTCAGTATACCTGCAGTTGGATGTCAGCACCTTTTACAAAATGTAGAGCGAAAATTTAGTTTTTGTAAAAATGTATTCAGTTCTGAAAAAAAAAAATTTCTGAAAATATTTTGCTTCTAAATTAGCATTATGCAACACTAAGATTAACCTAAATAAGCATTTTAAGCTAGAAGCGTGGCCAATTAAAAAAAAAGATTTTGCAGAATCGAGCGATTAATTTGAAGACTTTTAATATCACGAAGACAAAGACTTGCTTTATTTAGCAAAGAAATAGCATAATGAGGTGACGCCCTAGGTTTTAGTACATACAACGAAGTCTGTTAGTACGGGAACCTAGTGCACATACTTTAGTAAGACCTAATTTTAGAAATAAAACGAGTTGTTACTAGAGTTTGATGCCCTACCCCTTATTTCGAGGTGAAAAAGCATAAATTTCATTATCGTTTCAGGCTGCGTAATATACACTGGTTATCATAAAATAAGGAAAAATCACAAAAATCACGATTACAGAAAAAGGTTACATGTAGAATTTTATGTAACTTACCCACAATATACAACATATAGTAAGGTATCAAATAACATAAAAAGAAATTACCAGACAATTACAGTAGTATAGAAATTAGCACATGTATAAAATGAACAAATCGAAGGTGTCAGTTTGCTATAGGAAAAATACCTTCAATATGGAATATGATCGCCTCTAGAAGCAATACAGCGATGCGTAATGCTTTCAATTATGCGGTCTATCAGTTCCATAGGAAGCGAAAGCCATTGCTCCTGCAAAGCAGTTGTTAGCGCAGCAAGGGTGTAAGGGGGAGGATTGAGAGCAGTTAGACATCTCCCTAAAGCATCCCAAACGTGCTCAATAGGATTTAAGTCCGAGGATCGAGCTGGTCACTCCATGCGCATAATTGTTTCCTGTTGAAGAAAATCACCTACAATGTGAGCCCAGTGTGGTCTTGCATCATTGTCCTGTAACATGAAAGCATCGCCTGTTGCCTCACCATATGGGTGCACATAAGCATCAAGGATGTCATCTCTATAAACCTGAGCATTCAAGGTTCCCCTTGGAAAGACATGGAGGTCTGTGCGTCCACCCAAAGAGATGCCACACCAAACACAGACACTGCCTCTTCCGTATGCATCTCTTTCACAGATGTTTGACAGATAATAACGGGTTTCAGGTTCTCTCCATATCAAATAACGCCTACTATTGCTTTCTAGACTAAACCTTGACTCATCCGTAAAGAGAACAGCCCTCCATTGATCAGGCATCCAGTGATGCCCACTGCAAACGGTCCCTCCTATGGCGTGACGTGAGCGGAATGCAAATGGCTGATCGCCTTGTATACAGACCACCTTCGTGAAGCCTTCTTCGTGAAGCACAACTGACGTTGGCACCAACCTTCCGTTGGCTGCAACAAGAAGAGAGGATTTAAGAAGAGTCGGAGTAGCAGTTCTATTCCTGCGTGCACATAATGTCAAATATCGGTCATTGGCGCTCGTCGTAGCAGTTGGACGTCCTTGACTGAACCTCCTAGATGCCAAATCTGTGGTTTGAAATTGCTTCCAAAGTCTATGAAAAACAGGACTCACATTTACCCATCTGGCCACTTCTGTTTGACACTTCTGTTCTGCCTCTAGTCTCCCAATGGCTCTCCATCGTAGTTCTGCAGGCAAATGATGGCTGGAGGTCATTGTTACGAATTGGCTACCTCAGATTTCTGATGTCACTATCACAGTGAAACATGTTGGCTTGCTCTCAAATATGGACTTTCATGCTCCTTACAGATGACGTATTCTGAGTGCAGCGCCACTAATTTGCATATTAAGGTTTTACTCAGCTACTCTTACTTGGCAACATATTCAAAGTTTGCATGGTTTGTCTTATTTTTCAAATTTGAAACAGCATTATTTGAAACTTCTGCAATGGGATGTTTTGTTAATATTCATATTTGTATTTCTTTTATGCTGAATGCCAACAAGCAGTTATTCATATTTATATAATTCTTTTACCTGAATGGCAATTATTAGTGATTCATAATTACTTTGGTTTTCAAATGGTGATTTTCTTGTGTTTGTTATTCAAGTAGCAGGTCATTTTGATAGCTGAAAAATAAAAGCAGTAAACTGAGCAATTCATTAGTGATTCTTGCTGTTCCTAATTTTGAATATCAGTAATCAAGACAACATTTTGTGACTCTGTTTTATTTTTGAAATGGCAACAAATGGCACTTCTGAAACTGCTGCAAAAGAATCAATGCAGTTGCTGGAACTTCATATGGTGAGTATAAAAATACATCCCTTTTAGACTGATAAGACAGAAAATATGTTTTTTTCAAGTTGAAGCACAGTTCAAAATCAGTAATATCATTTCAGAACAAATGAAATTTAATTATTTAGTTTCACAGCTTAAACCTAAGTTAATCGAAAATATATGAGATATTGTAATGAACGAAAGTGCCACAAAATATTCGGATAAAATTAAGTTATTACATTTATTTAAGGAAAGTGAAAAAGTATGGACAAATGTTTAATTACAGCTATTGCGCTTGGAGATATGAAACCAAGCCAACTTTTTCAGAAACTCTCAACTGAGATCAGTTCCTACTACGGATGTGTCTGAAAATTTAATAAAAACAGTACAGTTTGAGAAGCAACCGGACTCAATAAAAATATATTATTAGTTAGTGATCCTGGTATTGAGCTTGGAGACATGAAACCAAGCCAACTTTTGCAGAAACCGAGATAAGTTGCTACTACAGATGTGTCTGAAAATTTAATAAAAACATCACGGTTTGAGAAGCTACCTGACTCAATAAAAAATATATTATCAATTAGTGATGAAGCAACCAAGTTAGTGTCTATGCAGATAAAATTAAAGATAGGAATCAGAAACCAGAAGTATTTAGTGATAATGCCGCTTCCATTCCCGTAAATGATTTGTTGCAAAAAATTGCCTTTCTTGAATAAAAAATCGATCAAATAACCATTTGTTCAAGACACAAGGACTCAGTTTCATGTAATTCCCAGTCACAATCTCAAAGTCGATCTCATAAATAATATAATCCAACTCGCAAATTTTGGTTCTATCACTTTTGATTTGGAGCAAAATGCATTCCAGAGAAATGCCGGCTACTGTGTGCTTGGGTAAACAACAAATCCAAAAACCACGAAAACTCAAATCTGCAGTAGGTTCAGCGGAAAACTCTTCTGCAGAAAATATGAAGGACTGTTGCAAATTTCATTTATATGTTCATGACCAAAGATCAAATTTGCACTTTCTTGTCCATAGTGGAGCTGATGTAAGCATAATTTCAGCTACTTTTCAGAATAAATATAAAAGTGAATACAAACTATACGCAGCTAATGGCACAGATATCTCTACATACGGCATAAAAATGCTGACTCTCGATTTCGGATCATGTCGTGATTTTCAGTTTCCATTCATAATTGCTGATCTCACAAAAGGTATTTTAGAAGCTGACTTTCTTCACAAATATAACTTGCTTATTAATATAAATAAGAAAAATTAATTGATGGTATAACACAACTTAGTGACCAGTGTGACATCGCTGCTATTTCAAGTTATAACTATACAATCACATTAAATAAATCCATAAAAATTTTTGATTTACTGCCGAAATATCACTAACCTTTTTCCTACACAAATTAAACATGGTGTCTCACATTTTATTATGACTGATGGTCAACCCGTTTATTCAAAGGCATGACAGCTCGATCCAAAACGCTTAGCGATAGCTAAAGAGGAATTTAAATTTATGCTTGACAATGGAATAAATCATCCATCAAACTACCAGTGGACAAGCCCCTTGCACAATGTTATGAAAAAAGGGTGGTTCATATCGGCCTTGTGGGGGCTACTATCAACTGAATGCACAGATAATATCTGACCGATACCCAAATCCTCGGACTGAAGATTTTCATCAAAACTGATTTATTCAAAGCTTCTTTTAAAATTCACATTGCAGAAGAAGACAACTGTAAAATGGCTATCATCACTATTTTCGATTTGTACGAATTTAATGTAATAAGTTTTGGTTTAAAAAATAATACTGCAGTGTTCCAACGATTTATTTGTGAAGTCTTTAGAGGATTAGAATTTGTTTTCCCCCATTTAGACCATATACTTATTGCATCCAGTATTCATGAAGAACATGAAAATCACTTTAGTTTTTTTAAAGACTAAATATCTTTGGTTTAAGAATAAATATTTCAAGATCTATGTTTGCTGTTCAACAAATCTGAGTTTTTAGGAAACCTAATTACACCTCAGGGTCCCTGTCCTTTGCCAGAAAGAGTTCAAGTTATTACCAACTACAAACTACCAGAAACAAGTCATGAACTTAGAACTTTTCTTAGAATACTTAATGTGTATCATCGTCACCTAAAAGACGCCGCGAAGAATCAAGCATTGTTATAAGAATATCTTAAGGGAGCTAAAAAGAAGGGCAAACATAAAATTCAAAGGACTGAAGAAGCTGAGAAACAGTTTCAAAAGTGCAAGAATGACCTGGTGGACACTGCACTGTTGTCTTTTCCCAATTCTGAACTACATCTGGCATTATTTACAGATGCTGTTCAGATACAGCATTTGACTAAGTATTGCAACAATATGAAAACTCATCTTGGAAATCAATAGCATTTTTTTCCTAAAACATTAAGCAATACTCAGCAAAAATATATCATCTATGATAGAGAACTAACTGTTAGGCATATATCTTTTAGTAAGACACTTCAAGCACTATTTAGAAGGAAGAGTATTTGCAATTTATACAGACCATAAAACCCTTAATATTCATCTTTCATCAAAAACTTGACAAAGCAGCACCTAGACAAGCTCGTCAACTTCATTATAGTTTGCAGTTTTCAACTCATATCAAATATGTAAGAGGTGAGAATAATATTGTTGATGATGCATTATCTAGAGTTAATGAAAATTCATCAATTGATTATGATAAAATAGCTGATAAACAGACTCAAGATGAAAAACCAAAGAGTTTGCAAGCCACTACTTCCTTGAATTGAAAGCAATGTTCTCTACCTTTGGGGAAATATTTGTCGTGTGATACATCAACTAAAAATATTCGGCCGTATATTCCTCAAGCTTTCAGAAAACAAGTCTTTTAACGAATTCACAGTTTACCACATCAAGGAATAAAATCGACTATAAAGCTAATGACATCAAAATTCATTTGGCCTAACATTAATAAAGATATACAATTGTGGACGCAAACCTGCATTCCTTAGATGTACAACTGCGGATGCGAACCTGCATTCCTTGCCAAACAGCTAAAATCAGTCTGCATACCAAAACAAAATTAGGTGAGTTTGAAGCACCACCAAGAAGATTTTCTGTAATCCATATTGATCTCATAGGACCACTTCCCCCATCCAAGAGGAATACTTACTGTCTTACTTGCATTGATAGATTTTCGAATCAGATGGAAGCAATTCCTTTTGATAATATTTCAGCTAATAATGCCGGAAGAGGCTTTTATAGTAACTGGATTGTATGCTTCGGAATGCCAAGCAAACTCATTAGTGATCGTAGATCCCAATTTAAATGTGACACATTACACGCTTTGTCCAAAAATCTGTGGCATCAATTTACGACACACTGCTGCCTAACACCCCTCGTGTAATGACAAAGTTGAGCACCATCACAGAACAATTAAAACAGCATCAAAAGCTCACAAAAGCATGTCTTGGCCTGACACATTACCAACAATACTTTTGGTTTTGCGTACTGCTATTCAAGAAGATACAAATCATTCTATTGCACAAGTAGTTTAAGGCCAGAGTCTCAAACTTCCTGGAGAGTTTATCAGTGAACCAAGTATCCAGACAGCATCAGAAACTTTTGCTAATAATCTCCAGAAACAGATGGAAGTCATCGGACCCAGACAAATTCGTAAAAATTTATCTGAACGGATATTTGTACCTAACGACTCGAGAAAACTGTTCTCATGTGTTTCAGCAAATAGATCGAGTGAAAACAACCTTTGGAATCTCCTTATGAAGGAACATTCCCTGTCACTGATCGCAAAGATCAATATTTTATACTATTAGCATAAAAGGAAAACATCTTAATGCATCCCTGAATTGCTTGAAACCAGCTTATATTTTAGCTCAGGAAAATTCTCATTTGACAAAAGCAAAATACAGGGACTGGACTCAAACTCAGATGTGGATCACACACATTCTTGCACAGGTACGACTATACATTTACCTGTTAGATTCAAGGATTGATCTAAATTCTTCTGACAGCGGTCAACACTGCAATGCTAGTTACTATATATTTCTCCACCTTTGTAATGTAACATAGTTACTGGTGGAGGAGTAGTGTAGTGGCTCAGTTATTGCATGAGTAATATATTTTTTTTATTTCAAGTATTTTATTTTTTTGCATGTGTTTAATTATTTCGTAAAATTAACTTTAATGTTTTGTTAATACTCATGTTTATATTTCTTTTATGATGAATAGCAACAAGTAGTTGTTCACATTTATATTTCTTTTACGGTGAATGGCAATTCATAATTACTTTGATTTTCGGATGTTGATTCTCTTGTCATTATTATTCAAGTAGCAGTTCATTTTGCTAGCTGAAAAATAAAAGCAGCAAACTTAGCTATTCGTTAGGGATTCTTGCTGTTCCTAATTATAATTCAGTTTGAATATCAGTACCCAAGGTTACATGTGTGCTACAGAATTCATTGCTTGTCTTTAGTTTCCTTTGCAGTTAGTAATAACTGTATATATTTACATTTGGATTTTAGGCTGTTTATCACATCTGCTTCTTTTTCTTTACACTTTTCTAAAATTATTATAAATTTCAAAATCTTGTCATGAATATACTGCAGCTTTCAATTCTTTTTTTACTACGAAACTTTAATGTTGATCTATTTCTTTTGAGACTTTTTCTGTCACGTTGTACCCCATGGTAAACTTAATTAATTTGTTTACACAAGTCAAAACTGCCTCACATGCTTGTCATATCTTTTAGCCATGTAAGGACTCCTAATGAACAACTAAGTACTTTATAAGAAATATAGTTACTTTAATATTTAATTTTTAGCATTACTGTATGGTAAGGTTCAGAAACATAGCTATCCTATTACATTATCTCAAGACACCAGCCCCCCTGAAGAGATGTTACCACATATGTAACACCTTGCTCCATTTTTCTGTTAATTTTATTATTGTTCTCTCTCATACTCTGGTAGATAAAGTTCTGGCTAATCACGCAAAAAAAAATTTTTTTTTTTTGCTTTATTGCTACTAAATAAGATTGGATTATTTGAATTATGGCAGAGCACATAAGGGCTATCTGCCTACAGCAAAAGATGCATTTGGGTAGGGCTTTGTAACTGGTTCATATTCACATAACAGACAGGGAAAACTCCTATGCAACTAGCCCATTCGCCCAGATTTATACCCAGGTCAAACTACCAGTGCTAGGTAATTTTACTAAAACAGCTGAGTGATACAGCAGTAACGCTTACCAGCTAAACAGACCATATTGTTTAGTTCGTGGATTTTTTTCTTTACTTTATTTATTACCCATTTTAACATTTATATATATAAATAAATGTGTGTTATTATATATGTTGACATGGCTGTAAACTAAAGCATGTAATTGTACTGTCCACTAATAACTGGTAATGTGAGTTAGACAATTTTTAATTGATTCTGAATCATTATTTTCATATACTACAAATATATTACTATATAAAATCATACAACGAGTGAAAAAACTTTGAAGATCGATCACATAATGGTTGCTTGTAAAAATAACCAAGGAGAAAGGCATTAGGGCTGGCAGGAGATTGGAAAGTGAGAATGAACAACACGGCTCTCTGAAAAAAGTTTGATTTATCTGATGTTAAGAGAAAACATAATTTTAAAAGTGTATCACGGAAGAAGAAAAATCTCCTAGTATGTATAAACCCAGAAAGTATATTATACTATGCTATCTAAAAATCAAAATTATTAAAAAGCAATACAGACTTATTTTAATCATAAAATGATGCAGAAGATATGCAGTAAAAAGTAAATTTTAATTAAAAATATGAATTACACTTTTGGGGAAAACTGCAAAATGGATGTTTGGTTTTGTTTATTATGCCTACATTTTTCAGATGGCTTCTCGATTTCAAGTAAACATTTCAATTAATTTTCAGGGGAAGGTTCAATCTGAATAAATGCTTTCAAAGATTTTATAGAATCCATTACTGCTTGATCATTAGGATGCTTAACAGTCTCAGCTTTCTCTTCTGAATCCAATACGGTCTCTTCTATTTCACCTTCTTGGATACTTTTTTATCATGTCATCGTCACTAAGTTTTCCACAGACTTCCAAGTCTTCACCTACCCTTACATAATCAGAAAAAGTAATGCTACCACATTTAAATTTTTTTAACTCAGGAAAAGCTACATCAATATTCTCACATTCTTCAATATGATTGTTGCCTTCGACACGCATGAATTTAGCATGACGAACGTAATTACTAATAGTGCTTTCTTTAACAGCATCCCATGCTGCATATAGATCTTTGGTAGCTGTCAGCAGAGTAATATCATAGTTTTCACAACAACCTAAAGAAAAAATTACTTGTAACAGCCTCTTATGATAACTTGTTTTAAGATTCTGGATGATTCCTTCATCCATTGGCTGTAGATTTACAGTTATATTTGGCGGCATATATTCAACCTATAGGGAACTCAGTTCTGGAAGGTTATTGTAGCAGGTTGCAATATCCACAAATAAGAGAATTTTATGCTTTTCTCTCAAAAAGTGCTCATTTATTAATTTTAAACAGTTACTGAAGATTTCTTGTGTCATCTATGCTTTTGTATTGGATGCATAATAACTGGCAGTGTTCAAATTACTTTAAAACACAGTGGATTCTTGAACTTTTCAGCCAGTAATAATTTAAGCTTTTCGCTCCCATCCATATTAGCACAAACTAAATCCTCTATTTACTGCCTTTACCTCCTAGCAAGCATCCCCTGTAAAGTGTAATGCCTTGTTTGGCAAGAGTTTATTAAAAAAAATTCAGTTTCGTCTGCATTATATCTTTTGGCAGGTAAGTAGAGAAAAGCCCTGGCAGTTTCCTACCAAAACTAATCATACATCTTCATTTACATCAGGGCTTTAGCCACATACATTTTGATAATAAATATTGTGCCTTGACTGAAATCGAGAAAGCCATCTATCACTGCATTTAAAATCTTCAATACCCATTTGACTTGCCAATTCCTCAGCCTTCATCTGCAATAGGGGTCCATTTATTGGAAAATTTTGAGATCTAGCCTCCTGAAACCATAGCAATAGAGCTTTTTCTAGATCTTCTCCAGACACATTTCTCATGCCTTTTCTTTCTCTAGCAAATTTAGATTTTCCCCATGAATCTAAAAGTGATTCCTTGTTTTTCAAATTAATTGATACTTTTTTTTAATTCCATAGTCAGCTGCTAACTTTGTTTTACCTTCACCATTCCGTACTTTCTTTAAAATTTCTACCTTTGTCTCCAAAGTTAGTTTTATACTTTTAGCAAAGTTAGTTTTACCATGTGTAGACATCCTGAATTTTTACACATTCACACCGCACACTGAGGAAGATAAACTAGAACCTATTAAATTGTCTGTATTCTAGGCATAACTGACACAGCTTTCTACAATCTGTAGTAAGGATAGGTTTCTCTGAAATTAAGAAAACTGATAACAAACAATTCTCCCCCTACCCTGACCTACAAACTTACAAAGCCCCTTACTACCCCGACTTACAAAGGGTTCTAAATGGATCCAAGAAACAGATTAGGCCAGGGAGCTTTGTCTGTTAAGCACTGATAAGAGGTAGACAGTAGCCACTAACATTTAGTTTACATTATTAACATTAGCGCAAATGTCTATCTCACACAAAGAATGGAAAGATTAAACTGGTTTGAGCCGTCAAATGTCAAAAATACACATTTTCTAAAAGGTTTCCACAATTTTGGCTATTAATGCATTTTACAGCATATACATGGAAAGCAAAAACTACAAAGGACAGAGATGAAAACTAATAAAGTTTGGAAACAAGCAAGGAAAAATATGAAATCCATCTGAATAAGTGATTGACTGGTTAAATGCTAACAGTTAAAACCGTAGAAAATAGAAGAGATGTTATATCAAACTAAGTGTAGTTTTACTGAGGAATGGAGTTCATATTTGTGTCATAAACAGAAATTTTAAAAATCTGAAACTTAAATGAAGTATATTGGCAATGAAAACTTGGTGATTTCATCTTAGATAATGATTTTTAATCTGGTAATCTTGCATTTTATAATAATGATTTCATTTTGGCCACTTTATTTTTTTATTACCGGAGTTAATGAGATTATGGTACATTTCCCCCCTCGATCAGACATTGTTCATTTCTGAATACTGGTTATTACATTTTAAAACTGTATTTTTAAATCATAGAAATAGAATCCCTGTTTGACTTCCATGTTCTGTGTGTGCATCATGGTGGAAAGGTGTGATTTACAGTTTTCTAGAATTTGTAATGAAAGATGAAAATGATTATCATCTTAGAGCTTTCATAAACAGTTTTCATCATTTAGAGAGGATGAAGTTTATCTTCCATCAGATAAATTTCTGGATTTTTTTAATAAATCCTGTAACTCTTAGGTAATAATTTATAATTGATTATAGCAAGTGTGAAACGTCAAGTTTGTGCAATTCTCTGATTTTTTTAAGTGAAAACAGATTACTGTGTACATGGACAGAAAAACAGTCACATCACATAATATATACTCCTTCCGTCCCAAATTAGTTGCTACATTTAAGTCAAAAATTTTGTCCCAGATTAGTTGTCACATTTCAAGTAGGTGGAGTCATAAATAACTTTCGATGCAGTTTAGTAGATTGACACCAGTAAAACTGTGTATCACTTAAAATTGTTTAATTTGCAATTAAAATTATCACAACTTGGTATTTTCAATCTCATTTTTTACTTTCCACAAATGTAGCACTTATTTTGAGACAAATTTTTCGAAGCAAATTTACAGGGTTTGCACTTTCTTAAGGCACGCCCCATTTTGTGAGGACTCTACCACCGTTGTGCAAGAAAGATCATTTTCTTCCTAATGAATTCACAATTCATTAGCTATTACAGAATATACATATAATAGTTAGCTATTATAGAATATACATATAATAGTTAGCTATTATAGAATATACATATAATAGTTAACTATTATAGAATATATATATATATATAATAGTTTTACGCAATTGTGGGAAGAGTCCTTACCAAATGGGGCGTTTCTTAAGAGTGCTCAAAACTTGGATTTTTTTAACTAACTTGGTACTGATTTAAGCACCGAATGCTTGGTAAGTAAATGTTGTTGACTGATAGCACAGCACCCTGAAATCTTTGAAAAATGTTCAAACAAAATCATAAAATCATCAGAATCAATAATCAGTACAAAAGTATTCAAATGTAGCAACTAATTTGGGACAGAGGGAGTAATTTTTAACATGTGCAATGCCATGGTTGTGCATTATTACAAATTGGTGAAATCTTCTGATGGTTTTTTAAGAACTAATCACTAAATTACTGCGTACATGGGAAAAAAATAGCTGTGCATTTAATATAATACTTAATAATTTAATATCATATAATGTTTAATCTGCACAATGCCGAGCTTATGCAATTCTCTGTTGTTTCTTGAGTAAAAATAGATGTATGTGTACATAGGAAGAACTGTAATATATCATAGAATATAATATATATGATGTTTAATGTACCATTTTTCTGCTTTATATAATATTTTAAATTTATATTGTATTAATTACATATTTTATTTTTTTAATAATTTTTTATTTTAAATAGTATACTTTTAATTGCTGATAATGTTCGTCAGGTTATGATAAATATCGACAGTTTGGAAATCTTTGAAAAACGTCACTAAAGTCGCCAACTCACCCCTTATAAGTAACTTTTACCTGTTAAAATTTTATCATAATATGCTAACAGAATAGAGGATTTAAATAAAAAGTCTTGAAACTGAAAGATCTACAAATTTGATCTGCAGGTGGCTCATGATCCTCATGGATACTGCTAACACCTTCTTAAACAGAAGCCCAACTACCAGATCGTGACATCGCAAAATGGCAGCTGACAATCACCATTGGTTACCCACTACCTGGTGTAAAATTACATATGTTTTAAAAGCTTCACTAGCAGGATAGTTTCTTCTGATGATGTACATATATATATACATATAGAGAGAGAGAGATGAAAATATATATTTTCAATTCAATCGAGGATATAATATTGGAAACATATTCATATGCGCAAAAATACATTATAAAGTATTAATTTTTCTAGGCTCTTATATTGTATGTTTACAGTTAAAATAACGCTTTAAATTAATGGTTGCCTTAAAATAAGTAACAATAATGAAAAGTTAGAATATCCCCCACACTAATCATGCAGGTAAGAAAGGAAGGAGGAATCAAGCCCCACTGCGAGTGAAGCACTGTTCCGAAGCTTTGGTCTCCAGATGGGGTGTTTTTTGTTTACATTCAGAAGCTCCCCTGACAGCACTCTGATAGTATTTCGATACACAACAGTTCCATACAAATCAAAAAAAGGGAAATTCCACATAAAAGAAATATTCATTGCGATAACAGCAATTTGTATAGTTTAGTGATATTTATGCAAAAATCATATCTTGGTTTTTTATAACTAACAACAGTGATTTTGATTATGAATTTGTTTTATAAAATTCTAAGCTGATGAACTACAAAAATATAGAACATAGAAAAAATTGTTATGCTTAAAGAATGAAAAATACCTTACGGTACCTTTAAAATTGCACACGTCTTTCGATACCCTTCATAAAGTATTCAATAATTTTATTTTATGTTCCAAACGCATAGTGAATGCACAGAAACTAAAGATTTGCACATGCCGAAAATGAAAAATATGAAATATGGGTTTATAATATACATATTACGGGCCAGTTTGGCGCATTTTCAAAAAGTCGCCAAATTGGTTATTTTCGCACGTTTTAGCAAATCACTAACCTATTATATCGCCATATTAAGTGGTTGCGAATTTGAATGAACCTTGTAAACATGCAAAAAAATTGATCATGTAAACACGAAAAAATATCTAAAGCGAAAGTTTAATAAAAACAATGATAAAGTATTTAAAAGTTAATAATTATGTATTTTATGGGATCAACAATATTAAAACTTTTCATAATATCATATACCATTTTTAAGACAGTAGCAAAATGTAGTAAAATGTTTTAGCACGAAATTTAAGAAATTGTAATAAGTAGTAAATCAGCAATAAATGATCGGAAAGCATTGATTCATATTTAAGCTAAAACTTTAAAAAAAATGGAGAAGGAAGATAAAATTAAAATTTCGATGTACTGAAATATGAGTAAACTACTGAATAGCAAAAAAACAAAAAGTGGTTAAACAATTTTAACTATGTAATTTATATTTTTACAATAAATTTTTATTTATAATAAACAGTAGAAACTCCCATTTGTTTATATCTACACTAAAATGTAATAATACAATGGAGATGAAATTCAAAATGGCACGCTCATTTCAACCACGTGCTTAACCACATATAATGGACACACAAATCTGTTGCATCTTTCCTTTCAACTAATTTCAGATTATTTTTACACTTAGGTCATTCGTACATATTCGCAATCAAACCATAATTCATGCACCATTCTATCAAACATCTTTTGTCCTTATCTTGCAACTGAATCAAATGAGTAAAATCCACATGTTCAACTCTTTCGACACCAGCCATTTTGCTCACACATTCTACTAGAAGCACAGTGAAATGACAAAAATTCAAAAAGCCAGTTAAAATACTATAAACTCTAACCTTAAACCCTAACGATTTTCATGACGCCAAGAGGTTACCAGATTTGGCGCGATTTCGCTTCTTTGGCGACTGGCCTCTAATCTGCAGTCTAGCCGAAATATGTATGGGTATTTATGCATATGTCTAAAAAAAGGGTAAAGCATCATGTCACATTTGAGAAAGTATTTTAGGAAAAAGCTCTGTATATAGAAAAGAAATAATGCATAATTTTAATATTAATAATGCAATAAACTTTGATCTTAATTTTTGTAATCCTTAACCGAGTAAAATTGAATTACCTTAAACTTTTTTTGTAATGTAATAAACAAAAACTCGAGAAAATGTTTCAATCAAATTAAACCGTTCTGAGCAAACTGTTCTGTGAAGAGTACAGCATTTTTAATTCCGTTCAGAATGAAATTTTTTTTTTAATGTATTCTTTTCACAAACTTGGGGCCCTGAAATATTGTAGAAAAAGGAAATATATATATTTATATGTATATTTACAACATAATTACAAAATATTTACATCCGATTGTGACAAAACCCATTGATCTAAATGGTAAGTCGCTAAATGTTTCGGTCACCACAAAGTAATCACCAGTGCTTCAAAGCAGTATAGCAGTATTCAAGCAGGGGAAAACTTGTTAGGGCCTCTTCTTACTTCCTACCTCCATGATACTAATAATATTCAAGTCACTTTAACTGCATAAAAAATATACAGGAACTATGTATGGAAATATTTTTTAAGGATATTAAAAGATTTTAAATTTCAGCAGGGCAGATTTATAAGCACAAACGTTTCCATTAAAGAAACTAATTCTATATATGAACATATACACAACCTGTATTGCAATTCTTTGTTTTTTATAAATAGAAAGGTGACAATGACTTAAGTAGTTAAACTAGGAACCAGAATTAGCAGCTTCTTCCCAGTTATATGCCATTCCTATTATATTTCCACTTTTGAAATCTAAGAATGGCTTAATATGAATTTCATCAACCATTAAAGTGATATATTTATCATTTTAGCATAAAAAGCGGATTTTTTCCTTAGCATAATTCAAGAAATTTTCAGGAGTTTTCTCCACATTAGGATCAACATTATATTCAGAACCTAGTCTTTTCAATGTAGAAGGATGTGGCAAAGTAACATATGCAGCATTTCTTAAAAATTTATAGCAGTGTGGAGAAATTGAAAACATCAAACTTGATAACATTAACAGATCAGAACTATACCTATTATTATTTTTATGCAAAAGGAGTAATAACAGCTGCTCAAATAAAAAATGAATTACTTTCTTTTTATGTTTATGAGTATATTTTTCTAATTCATGGAGAATGCCTTGAGTTACGAATAATAAATTTTTAAAGCTGTTTTCTTTATGATCACCCTTAACCAGTTCACCGTTTGCCCCGAGAGAGATACGTTCACAAAAAATTCATCGTCATCCAATAATAAAGACAGACTCTCGTCTGGATGAAATTTGGGCTAGACTGTAACCCCCGAGACACATACGTCGCAGCGTCTCTTTCCAGCCCCCTAGAAAGAGTCGAAAATGAAAAGGGGTGATTGATGGGTTATTTAGTCACACTTATCTTCTCAGTGGTACTGCAGTAGGATCGCAGCGGGGTTGTTTCAGTAAAGTAAAGGATGGGGGATAACTTTCGTCCAATGGATATCCCCTCAACACGTATTATGAGATCCACAACAGCTTTCTCCCTTCTATTAACGAACAAAGGGATTTAAAAGTTTTAAATGCTCTTTTCAATTCCTAACGATTATCCGAGGATATGATCTGTATATTATTCTCTAAACTTTAAATAGCATTGAAATGTTATACCTAATATATGCGTTTGCTTTATCACTTTACCTACACAGATGGAAATATTACTTGCTTTAAATTTCATTATGACTATGTTGCACCGATTGCGAATGACATTGTTGAACTGAAATTTTCAAAGTTACATCTCATTTTTCAAAACTTGTACTATTAATGTTTATTTTACTTTTTAATCGATACCTTTCTATATTTTTAAATCTTATTAATTGAGAAAGCTATAGCATTTAAAAGTTCGGGAATTTTAAAAGAAACAACAGTAATGTATGAAATTTGGATTCCTATATTGTTTCTTTTAGTTCTTTCCTAAATGTGTAACTATATTTTGCACAAAATATTTTCGATAATATGTACTTTTTTGGTTCGAGAATAGTCGTTTGCCATTTCCTACAGGAGAAAGATTTGTATACTGCTAAAGTGAAAAATTAAGGAATGTTAAATTTTGCTTAGAAGAGTTAGAAATGGCCGGTAAGATTGTTGTAGACTGGAATAATTACATGCGGAAGATATATGGAATGAGTTTTTACGAGTATGTCTTCATTTGCAAAAAATACTGATACAAAATTTTATAAAATTTTTATCTACATAGCAGAAATCTTCAAAATAATTAGCAATCACATTTCATAAACAAACCTCATAATATATCTCTACCTCACTAAAGATTATTTTGCAAATACATTTTTAATTTCTTTAAGTAGAACTAGATATGCCTTCATTGTAAAGTCGTAGAGAAATACGTAAATAAGAAAAAAGTTCTGGTATTTTACAATTTGTAATTTGTTATACGTTTTCTCGGTGTTTACTTAACACTTACAGGCTTATGCTAACAGAAACAAAACAAAGTGAAAAACTCGATTTTATACATAATTATATCATTTAAAATATACAAGGTATAATGTGAGTGTTTCATATTTTTGACCTACCTATATCAAAACCTTAAGAAATAAGTTTAAAAAGTATTTTAGTTCACCTAATCAAACTTTAAGGAGACTGAACGGTTTTTATGACGGCAGTCTTATCAAATTAATAATAATTCTTGACTATATATATTCCATCGATTCTTGAATATATATATTCTATGTATTCTTGAATATATATATTCCATCTATTCTTGAATATATATGTTCTATG
>KK119049.1:70739-86254 GCA_000611955.2 Stegodyphus mimosarum | reverse complement strand
ATATTCTTGGATATAATAAGGAAAAGGGAGTATTAATGGAATTATAAAGATAGTTGCAACGATTATAATTTTAAAAATTAAAAATGATAAAAAATGTGCTCCTTAACATTGTTGAATTTTTAGTCCATTAATTAAAAGAATGGTCACTCCTCTAGCAATCTATTCAACAAGAACCGCTAAAAACAGTTGCTACTTTCTTACTCTTTGAAATAGGCGCTTCACATAATCAAATCTTTCTTTGCTGTAGAAAAAGTACAATAAACTGAAAACAAAAACCCTCTAAATTAAAAAATTGCAATTTTTAAAAAGAACCTTAAATATCTAAGCTAAAGAAAGATTTTTTTCACATAAAGGAATTTAATTAAATATATAAAAATATATGGATCACAATTTTTACTACAGTGCATCAAGAAAATAATAAAACACAATTCAAGCATATTTCAAATAGGCACTACTAGCTAATACACTTATTTTCACTTTAAATAAAGATGTTACTTGACAATTGTAAAATCAGTACATTGTAAAAGATTGCAATAGATTTGGATTTGGGTGTAGGAAGTGAGGCAAAGGGGAAAATATCTAATCTAAGGAATACACTAGTCTTTCTGTTTAATGGTCCTCGTTAGGAGGTCGTTATTCAGCGTCCTTCAGTGTGACAGGTACGCAGTTTAATCTGATTTGAATAGAACTAAATAGGTTTTCACAGCTGGTGAAAGGGGGAAAGAAATATTCTGAGGCCAGTTTTAGACACAAAAATTTCAACTTTGTGAGGAGAAAATTGGTACGAAATGTTTGCGAGTTTCAGAACGGTGAACTGGTTAATTTCTGCAACTTCTTTAAGCAATGACCGGGATTAATTTTTAAAACGAATTCATTGTTACTAATTTTTTTAATAGAATATCTCTAAAATATGCTTTTACTTGCAGATCCTCATGGATAACGACTGACGCAGAAATAAAAGGAACAGATTTTGTGCTTATCTGAGAAAAATATATACTATTTTCTTTAATCACAACTGTTAAAACATCAGGTATCTTAACATTTTTTAGACATGATGAAAGCTCACTCAGATTACTATAACAGTATTTATTTTCATATGCATACTTGCCAACTTACGACACTCAGAAATCAGAATTTTTTTTAGAAACCAAGAGATATATTTTACACAACAAAAAGATTTTTAAATGATACAAATTCAGTTTTTAAAAATAAATTAACTTCAAATCATTACTAATAATCATCTGAAAGTTCAGTCACTAATTCTTAAATGCAAATAGTACATTCTGCATTAATAACTTTTTGGTCCTTTGTTTCCATAGAAAAAAGTAACTTTTCATTTTTTTCAATAGAACTCATGTTGTCCTTGTGTTTTTGTGTAGGAACATGTTTGAGAACATTGGCCCTTCCAGCATGCAAAATCGAAAAATCGCAATGACAAACAGTACACATTGCAAATGCATTACATTTCCTTGAGGAAATATTAGTCATCTGTGTGCGATTTTTGAAAAGTGCCTGAGTATTTCACCTTTTTCGCAGACATAACTAATACGAAATACAGTCTCGAAAGCACATATGTTCACACAGATTAGCGACAAGATGAATGCAATATCAACCTCAATCTTGCTTTGTGCTCATTGGATAATATGTGCCAGACGACACACAGTAGCACTCAATGCTCATTGGAGAAATGGAACATGACTTTTCGGGCATGTGTTCTCACTCACAAAGCAGAAATGTACCATAATTTCTCACTGATGAAACTACTTTGGTTTTCTATGTAGTCTCGAGGAAAACCAAATGCTTTCAGACACCTCAAATCACTTTTTTGGGCATGCAAATAACAAAGTATTAAGCCAAGCTACATAAAAATTGTAAGAAATTTTAAGTATAAGAGAAAGTCGGGACAAATATATTGTGAATCAGGTTGGCGGGAGAATTGTCAGTAAGCGGGAT
The DNA here is from genome assembly GCA_000611955.2 of Stegodyphus mimosarum. Classification (NCBI taxonomy): domain Eukaryota; kingdom Metazoa; phylum Arthropoda; class Arachnida; order Araneae; family Eresidae; genus Stegodyphus; species Stegodyphus mimosarum. The sequence continues at coordinate 84,301 of KK119049.1, read as the reverse complement.
AGTTGGAAACTCTGCATATGCTTACTGCTCTGCTGTGTTTTTATATATTGCTACTTCGAGTTGCTTATTTTCCCTTCTTTCTTCAGCGGTTCTTGATGAAATAATTTTGTTAAAGATAAATATTCAGGGCAAGCATTGAAAATTAAGGGAACAGCATTTTCTTTCAAATGAACTTGTTTTAAATGGAGCTCCTATTTTCTTCCTCGTTGTATCCAAAAATAAGCTGAAAATCTTTATCACGGAAATGTAAATCACAAACCTAATTCCCGCAAATATAAACATAAACCTAGTTACTAATTTTAAAGTTATAAAAGAAGGATTTCTCGTAATGTTATTTATTTCTGAACAAAACAGGTAATAGCATGCATATGTACAGGGCGGTTAAAGTGACCCTATTCTGATCCCTGTAGAACCCGTTTTGCCTATCAGATTTTGATGAAACTTGGTATACATGTTACATGAACTATGGGAAATAATTTCTGAAATAAAAATATAATTCACATTTTGACCGCCAGATGGCAATTTTCAAAAATTCCTTATGCAAATTACTCAAACCTATAAAGAGACTTAAAGACAGAGCCAGAAAATCATTCTGTGTGCCTTTGTCATCATTAATCATGTCCTTCCAGGAGAAAGATCAAGCTTTACTGGTAAAACTGCTTTATCAGAATGGCAGCAATAGCTCAGTTGTATTGCTGAATATCGTCGTTTAAAGGGATTACAAAAAGGGCCCATGTCGAAGAATGGTTTGAAGAAGATGACCATGAATTTCTTTTTTTAATGCAAAAATCATTTCCCCATTATCCATATTACATATATACGAAATTTCATCAAAATTTAATAAGTAGAACAGGTTCTAGAGGGGTCTGAATAGGGTCATTTTAATTATAACCACCCTGTATGTTTATCTCCCACTCGGAAGGGAGGAGAAGAGAAAAGGATTCTTGACATAAGTTTTAAAAGTATTTGAATATTCATGCATTAGGAATTTAATTTATTTCTTATTTTATGCAAAACTATGCACTTTATATTACAACTTAAAAATAACCATGAGTATATTTATTGCTTTGTTTCTTTACAAAAATATATTAAATATTAAATTAAATACTTCCATATTCTGCTATATACGTATGAAGTTAAAAATTCTGAGTTATAAAATTAATCAAAGAGTAAAAAATTGGAGATTTTAAAAAGTGAATATTTAGCATATAATTCAATGCACAATCATTAACCATACAATTTGATACATAACTATACTGATATGCGATTTCTTTATACAATATTATACATAATGTGCACTACAGAAATGAAATTCCATAATATTACCGTATCTATTCTTTTAAATACAGAAGCAAATACTTTAATAAATTTAAATTTTAAATTAGGCTTAACTTCAAAATGGTAAAATTTTCTCACTGTACAGATTTTAACAAATTTCGTTGTTTAGGAAACCTGTACCCTGACACTTTAAGGCCATCATTATAATTTCCTTGGCATAACGGCATACAACACTTTAAACACATTATGAAAACAAAAAAAAAAAATCAAGATTAAATTAAGCAGACATGCAATCTACTAAAACAATGCTTTGCTTCACTAACGCATCCTTTCACAGCCAAGGATTCCCCTAACTTACTAATGCCATTTGGATGACCTTGGTTTGACTGAAGGGGCTACCTTTAGTATCCCATCGAGATAGCCAATAGTTTGTGATGTCACTAAACTACCAGTGTTCAGTAGGGAGGCTTGTGTTTAAAAAGGCGTTAATACTGCAGGATCAGTAGGAAAATAATCTGTGAATATTGAACCTTTAAATGCATGAATAAAATTCACTTTTGAACCTCTCAATAACAACCAATAACTTTTTCCTTCGTTCTTAGTGTATTTTTCTACTTTTGAAGAAACCAAATACTTGAATATATACATATTTGTTACCATTCTCGAAACTATGAAGTTAAAACACATGGCCAACAATTCTAATCATAAGCAATTATTTTCATTGAAATTACCCACTTTACAATGAATATTAAACCAGCAGAAAAGTAGCCGATAACCTAAAAATGATAACTGATGAAAACTTGGTTGTTTCTCTTTTCAGAGCAAAAGATTTATACTACTTAAAGAGAAACATTAAAGCTCTCCTATTCAGTATGACCAAACATTTGGAACAAATAAAGCCTCTTATTTATTAAAATCAGCACTAAGACTTAAATAATTTCAAATCTTTTATCGACATCAGAACACAATCCTTACATTTTTGCAATCAGACTGAAGACCTGATGTCAGTTAGTACCAGTGTCCCATCTAATTGATATGTTAGGTACTAATACATTGTCAAAAAGAAAAAAAAAAAAAAAAGAGAGATGTAGTGAAAATGCATACCCAATTGCTTTTCTTAATATGGGGAGGTCTATAAGGTTCTTAAGGCTGCAATGCCAGGTGGAATGACCTCCTTTCCCATTTGCGTACCCAATTGCTTTTTAGCATACCAGGGCTTTTTTGGTTATGGAAGGCTACAGGTTAACGCATTACTACACCTTTTAAAAGTTAAACAATTCTTTCAGCATACATAAAAGCACCATAAATTACACAAAAACATCTTCAAAAAGCAAGCAATGCAATAAATAACTTATGTTTTCTTTTGCAAAGAACCTATTTGGCACAGTACCTTTTTTGTCAACAAGATAGCCAACAGCAATGGTTTTAGGGATATACCGGTAAGTTTTGAAAGAAAACACAATGTAAAGCACAGTAAGTCAAATTTAGCGTTTTAAACATAATATTTAGCAGACAGGGTGATACTACGGATATGTATGTTAAACTTACCTGATTAAATATATTAAACACAAGTAAGTCAAATTTAGCTTGTTAAACCTGATAATTTGGACATTTACCTGCATGTGAAATTTTGAAAAGAACATCAAGCATCAGCCTATTTTCACTTTAGCAGAAATTTTATTTCAGTTATTTATACTTTCCTACAATTTCATAGCTTTCATATTTAATTGATAAACAATTCGTGATCTCAATACAACCGTCTCCAATATGCTCTACAGCAAAAACCAGAAACAGTATCACATTCAAATAGTAGGAACAAATTTTCATTCTCTATCATAATTAGCAAGCATATATAAAAAAAGGACTTATAATTTTACTATCCATTAGGCAGCTAAAAATCTCAGAAAAGAATGAATAGAAGTTTGAATTAAGACACAGAAAATAATGTAAACTAATACAACAAGTTTAATGTCTTTAACATATGCTTTAGAGAAAACCGAACATACACATATTTTAAACATAATATACCGCTGTATACATATATTGATACGATAAAACATTATGAAATACAGAATAGGCTGGTTTAAAATAAAACTTCGAAAGAGCGCGAAGAAGTAATTCGTTCTGTAGAAAATTTCAATCAACATATCAAGTTCTTACTCACAGTCGAACCAGCAGATAACTTGCAGTAATAATCATTAGAACTAGGAAGGGTCTGTTCAAAATATGCTGAGCCACATCATTCAAAAATGGAGTAATATTAAATTCCATTCGAATTCGTCAAATGAAGAACTTTGAGAAAAAATTAGAAAACGAAAATCGAATTCTTCACACTCAACCGCCGAAAAATCATAACAGTTCGAGAACAGTGTTGCCACATATCTTCATCGGTTATACATAAAAACTCTAAGTGAGGTGCAGATTGTTATTGAGGTGTAGAAGTCCAGAAATCCGCAATGCTTGGGACTACTTGGTGCCTGACCTGCTTTCTACTACAAATAATGAATTTTTATTTACATCTACTTAGAAAATATTAAGTACAATTTCATGATAATTATGTATTTCCCTTATAAGTTTATGATCTCTAAGATCCATTCTGTTACAATTCACAATATTCGTAACTATACTTACCTGTTCGACGTGGGGTATGGTTCTTAGAACCTAGGCGCCCTGGTGTTCGGCACCGCAGTTACATGGAGAGTGGGACTACTTGGGACCAGAGGTTGTGCGGATTTTAGAATTTTGCAGATTTCAGGACAAAAAAGACAAATCATATTATTAGACTAAAAGTGCAAAATAAATAAGGCATATTAGGTACATTTACTTAAATTATTATGTACAATAATATACATTATTATATTATTTCATTATATGCATTAAATTATATATATATATTCATTTATATTAGTGATTACAGCAATATTTTAAAGCATAAAGGACATGTAGAATACAGACGTGTAAAAATAAGGGATACTAATAAAGCATATTTTTTTTACTTGTTTCAAACATTTTTCTGATAGAGGTTTGTTTTAAAACTTTAGATGCTTCAGAGTTAGCTTTTTTTTGTAAATTTTACATGGTCATAATCTCATGATATGTGACACAGCTCTGTTGCTCCAAATATTTTAGATATTTTTCACCATGTTCCAAACCCTCATTAAAAGATATTTTCTCACTCCTGTCAAATTCACTATCTGTGTCGGAGTCAGAATCGTTTTCTTGCTGTGGCGAGTTCTAAATAGAGAAAAGCGCTTGGCCTCAGCCACCACCCCAAGCTCTTATTGGACACGACTTGTGATGTCATATAGTGACGAAATGAATTCCCCGTAGCATTTTTGCGCGCCAAAAGCTTAAGCCCCAGCTCCACAAATTCACATTTATACATAACCAAGACCAAAGCAGTATAAGTTCACCTAACGTAAACAAAACAGATAATGAAATCTCTTCAACCTGACGTCAAAAACGGCAATTAATAAGAACAAGGGTGGTGGCTGGGGCAACACTGACTCTAGAGTCGGTGTTGGCTGGGGCCAGGCGCTTGTTAAACAGAGCCAATGATTTTATCATCGGTTATCTGATATGCCAGTGTTGGCTCATCTGAACACATCATCCATACTAAAAACCTCTTCTGGGCTAAGATTTTTTTTTCTGCCACTAACACAGAATCATTATTATTCGGTAATTATGACGTCATTATTGGATAAATATTTTTTTTCGGTATTTCATTCTCCATTCTGCGGTTTCTGGAACCTATAAATTATATGTTTATATTTTGAGAGACAATGCGGATTTCAGGTCGGCGGATTTTCGGTACTCGGCTGTACTAATCTCCCTCGTCTGAATCAGATCAAGTCCTCGATATTATCGCGGCAAGGAGTACTAGATTGGGTCTGTTGTTGGTCACAGCCTTCAGCAGCATACAGATAACTGACCGACCTTGCTCAGCTCTACCCCAGTTTTGAAGGACAGCACCCCGGGGGACAAGTCCGAGTGTCTCCCACCCCCTGTTCCCCTAAAATCAATCTCTAGAGAGGACTTTCGACTCGCCGCATATTTTGAGTGCCCCCATGCCGCACAGATACTATACATTTATAAGCATCCATGCTTTCTCCGGGATTCAAACTTGGATTCCTATTCTACGATCACTGAGTCTATCTACTACTTGAGAGAACAATACTGACTCAAAAAACCGGTATGACTCAAAAAACGGACAGCCGTCTTCAACTTATCGGAGAAAGCCATTCTGTGGTCCTCGGTTGATGGGCGGGCGAGTCCACTTGACTTCCTTGAAAGGGGACAAGGCGTCAAGGAGCTGTATGCTATCACAGTACAGACGAGTGACGAAATTTATAGCCCGCTCTGGCTGAAGTTCTAGGAATATTCTCCCATTATTTCACTAACTTACCCGCTGCATTTGTAGAACGACAAAATGGCACAAAACAGTATTATGACGAGCAAATTCTTCTGCGTTATGCGGAGGAAAATTCCGTTTTTTAAGGGAAAAGTTAACGCTAGGCTATTTAGGGCTAAGAAATAAAGAGAGATGTGGAATACCACAAAAGAACGGTAATTAGAGTGTAGGGTTTAAGTGTCTTAATCTTCTTGCTACACATACGCTGTGAAACCCTACGTGGAGGACAGTGAGCAAATCTAGGCTATGTCCTTTAGTGTTGAAGAACTACAAAGTCAGAAGGAGGGTTTAAAGGACCCTTTAATTCAAATAATTACAACTCTCCAACTTGAGAGTAAGCCACTACTTGGGCTGAACTAAAATAATATGAAATAAAGTGTGTTAACAATTCAAATACCTAAATTTAACCTTAAGTAGGACGGCGAGGGAAGCCTAACTCTCAGTGAAATGCAATAATGCGAATTTCACGAGTAAGAACTAGTAATTGCAATTGCCTATGAAGGCGAACTTTCACTAGACAGAGGAAATCTTTACGCGCGCAGCCTTACGGCGATAAATCCAAGACTCTGTCTCTTCTCCTCGTTAACTCCTGCCTTTTAAACTGCTATCAGATATATGCGATTTGCATAAATATCTCGCTCGCGCTAAATTCGGGCAGCAACTGAAACTTTGAGATATCAATAGGAAAGTTCAAACTAAAAATAACTTGGTTAGTTAAAATAATGAATGCTACAAGATGAACGGTAAGAGTGAATGAATTAAGCTTACTTAAAACCTTTTTAGAAATAATCAATTTTGATCATCTAAATTTATAGTATGATTAATCTGCATTGCAATCTAATTGCATACCAAGTTTTTTTTAAAAAATTTTTTTCATGCTTACATTAAAACTGTGTTTTCACGCAATTTATTTTACAGTTAATAAAAAAATATTTTTTTAAGTAAGAAATTAGAAAGAAAATATTTCTTTCTTAATGGTTCTTCCTTGCTTTTATTTTCTCTTTCTATGAAAATTACTTCTTGCAGGAAAAGAAATAAAATTCATTCGTTCATTACAGTATGGCCGATTGCTGCTGCACTTAGCTATAAAACATGAGTCAAATGTTTTATTTTAAATCATTTATCCTATAATTAACATAATAGAAAAGAAATTTTTAATATAAAATATACAAAATTATGATAATCTATTCTGTATGCGTGTTTAATTCGTATAGAAATTTTTGTCATACATATATTAGCAATACCTTTTTTAAATATTACATTGTTGTTATTTTAATTTAATTAAACGGTAGTAATATTATTTTCACAATGAAAGTACTAAAGTAAAAATAATCAATGTATGTCTCGTGCTGTCCTTGTCAAACCAGCGTTTTAACACTTTCACACATTAAATAGAAAACTGTAAAAATAATCAATACCTCTTTTACAATAGAAAAATGAGAACTCTGCTATTTATAGCAGAGTTTCTCATTTTAGCAGAGTTGCTATTTATAGCAGAGTCTCTCAAAAAAACTGTTTACAGTTTTTTTTTCGTATGCAAAGAAACATTTTTTTAATAATAATAGATTACAAAAGTATTGTGTCACGAAGAAACCCTCACTCTTATAGCATAGTTACTTTGTAGCATAATACAATACTAATGCAGTATAATTCTGCTAATAAGCCTACGTAGAGTCGCTGTACACAGGTAGTTCGGTCTGAGGTTCGAATCCCGCGAACGGGCTAGCCACATCGGTGTTTTCATGGCTTTCCCCATGTGTAACGTGCCTACGAGGCAGTTTCTCTCAGAATGTCCTCCCTTAGAAACCAGTTTTAAATCGTAATAAAATTACCCCCCCCGAAAAAAAATCTTAAAGTCTTCAGATTTTGTATTACGTCCAAAAGGGCGCTTTTTAATGTCTTGCTTGTTACCTTTATTTAATCAATATCATGCTCTTCGTACTTAAGCCATAAAATTCAATTCAATAGCAACATCCCAAAATATTTAAAAAAGCATATCTTTAGCGTTTCCTATACACAGTCTCTCGCGCTTGAGATAATTTTCTTTCTCCTGTACACTGTCGCCATTGCTCACTTTGAAATCGTTGAGTTTCTTAATCAAAAACTCATAAATGTTTTACAAACTATGAAATATATAATAAAACAAATTCCCAGATCCAAATTTGGGCTTCCAGATGCCTATATTCGGATGGAAGATTACATTATCCAGAATTTGATGGTTCTAGGTACCGTTGTTTTATCACAATGCGAGGTACCGTCGTTTTATCACAATTCATAGATTTATGCAGATTCTTCATTATTTATTTTTTTAATATAATACAGCGCAATATGGCAATAATATGAAAAGTGAAACGCCATTTATAGCGAAACACCACAAAATGCCAAAACGTAATACACAGTCCAGTCACATTAATGTGACCACCACGTACTTTCCATGTCAGAGTTAAATAACCAATCACAGAAGGCAGGTGGCAGCACAGTGCAGTTGAGCGTATATAAAGGGTGTGTGAGGGCTTCGGAAAACATTTCAATCGTTGGCGTAATGCAGAAACGAAGCGATTTATCCGACTTCCAAAAGGGCATGATCATTGGCTTTCGGACTAAGGGTGGAAGCATTTCCGAAACGGCTGAGTTTGTGAACTGTTCGCGTGCCGCCGTGGTAAAAGTGTACCGTGCATGGCAAAATGGGACTGTCCAAAATCAGCGACGTGGCAAATGTGGTGCACCACGGGCCATAGATGACAGAGGCGAACGACGGTTGCGGAGATGCGTTCGGGCAGATAGACGGGCTACCGTTGAGCAACTGACCACCAAAATGAACCAAGGGGCTACCAAAAGTGTCTCCCAAAGTACTATTCAGCGAACATTGCTGCGTCTGGGCCTCCGAAGCAGACGCCTGGTTCGTGCACCTATGCTGACTGCTGTTCATCGACGGCGAAGGCTAGAATTTGCACGCCAGTACAGCAGCTGGACGTCCACTGAGTGGCGACAGGTTGCGTTTTCGGATGAATCGCGTTTTATGCTCCATCGGACAGATGGACGTTGGCGTATAAGGCGTGAAACCTCTGAAAGGAACCACCCTGCAACCATTGCCGGAACGGTCCAAGCTGGAGGCGGGAGCATTATGGTCTGGGGAATGTTTTCCTGGCATTCTCTAGGTTCACTGATCATTGTGGAAGGCACAATGGATCAATACAAGTACGCATCTGTCCTTGCGGACCATGTTCACCCCTACATGCGCATTGTTTTTCCTCAGGATGATGGCATCTTCCAGCAGGACAATGCGAGGTGCCATACAGCTGCCAGTGTACGTGCGTGGTTCGAAGAGCACCAGGATGAGTTTACCGTCCTCCCCTGGCCAGCAAACTCACCTGACTTAAACCCAATCGAGCATCTGTGGAACCATCTCGATCGAGTTTTTCGCGCCATGGATCCTCAACCGCGTAATCTAGCGCAGCTGGCCACGGCATTAGAGTCGGCATGGCTCAACATCCCAGAGAACACCTTCAGGGACCTATGTGACTCTCTTCCTGCAAGTCTCGCAGCAGTCCGCTCTGCGAAAGGTGGTTATTCTGGCTTTTGACAGATGGTCACATTAATGTGACTGGACTGTGTAAATAGCCCTCCTGGACTTCGGGATAAATATTTTTAAAATTAGTAAATAGTTATATAATATTTTTTTTCATTTTTATTTTACAGTAGTGTGAATTTCGAGTAATAATGAACGACATTCCATATTGTGTTCACAATATTTTTCGTAAGGTACTCGACTGTTATATTTTAAAATAAACTTAATTCTTGCTGTACATAAATCTTGTAGACTTTTTTCGGATATCTATATTATTATAAACTGAAGAAAGATTATGTGCTAGATAAATGCTTATTATCTTCTACATTTTTAAACTATATAATTACAATATATATCTTTAATTTCAGGAAAAATATAAATAACCTTTCTTTCAGTAGAAATTGTTTTCTTGTTTTCTGAATCTGGCTCCAAATACTCTGTCAGTTTATCTCAAATTAAAATAACTATAAATTTTGGCAATCTGAAATATGCAATGAAAACATCTTCTGGGAGAGCAAAAGCATCAATATGTTTTTTATAAATTCGCCGACTCAGAGATCTACTACCGTATGCTTCGTTTAAATACAAAAAAAATTAGCGGCGAAAACACACACAAAGGCCATTGTCTACTTAGGACGTCATCTGCACAAGCCTGATTGACGACGGGGCAACACTTTTCCCCGCGCTTCCGACGACTTCCGTACTCACAGAATATGGGATGTCGATCAGACCTGTTTTTCCCTAGCAGCGACATCTGGCGGGCCACAACCTGCTGGCGACTCTCCAAGCCTAGAATAGGCGTCCTGGGTCTTTTGGTTCGGCAGTCTGCGTCGCTCACCACTTTCCCGTCTGGACAGCCTGGTGTGCAGATGATCGCGATTAAATGGTTGAAACTGAAAATCTTTTTAATGAACTTCCACCTTTAATCGGTTTGCAATCATTAGAAAACAGTAAAATTTTTATTTTTACTGGCCAGTTCTTGTTAAATGTACGTACGCAAAATACCCATTACTAAATTTTAATATCACGGAAGTGTTTGATACACTCGTGAATAGAATTTAATAAATCAGATACTTTAATGGCTCTGCATTTTGCTTTTCTGAAAGTAAGAATTTTATCACTGGTGTTTTAGCAGAAATAATTTGATTGGTTTCGGATTATAGAAAGAACTCCACCATTTTCACAAGATCTACACCTTGCCATTTGCCAACAGTTGTTCACTCAAAGGATCTAAACTATTTAAATACTTTTATCATTAGTTTGGCATCAAAACAGCACATCGCGTCTGAATATAAGTTAGTGTCGTACAAGTCCGAAAAATGTATTTTAAGCTTCCATTACTTATGCGGATGGGAATAGAGTTTTGTGATTATATAAAGAAAAAAAGACTATAAAATATTCATTACCTGGATTTATGTAGCGCCTTGCAATATTAAGAAACTTACCCAATGGAATCGAAAATGAATTGCGATTCTAGTTCTCCCTTTTCCGGGTCTGATTTTGATTCAGATAGCGAAGACTTTGAATTCAGATTTTTATCATCTTCTTCTTCTGCGTCATTTTTAACGTCTTCACCATCTTCTTACTTTACAGATGATGATTTTGATGACGCTTGGTCAGAGTCTAGCTTCTCATTTGAATCAGATGATACCAATCACCTAGAAAATGTAAACCCTACTCCAACAATTCGGAATGAGAATGAATCAAAATTATCTCTTAATGAACAGCCTAAAGTCAAAAATACTACTACTTCTGATTCTAAACAAAAGGAAGAAGAGAAAAAAACAAATATCTCTATAAAAATAACTATTGATAAAGAAGATTCTACAAAATCAGTATGTCGTTACGTTCATGATGACAGTTCCGACCACACTGAAAAGAAATTAAAAAATAGCAACTCACTACAGATTCTTCATGAGAAAAGTTCAGGCAATGAAACTCCAAAAGCATCTAGGTGTACTAATAATACCAATGACCCTTTCTGCGATTTGTGTGGTGAAGTGTTTAATTCACAGGCAGCATTAGATGTTCATAAATTAAATCATTTAGTATCTGAATCATATACATGTGAATTATGTGATCATGTGAGTAAGAATAGGGAAGATTATGTTTTGCATTCTAGGATACATGATCAGAATCGAGTTGTGTTAACTGGTACACTAAATAAAAAGAAATCCCATCTTAATGTTCCATTTCATTGTGAAACTTGCAGCAAAGCATTTCGTTTTTCTAGCAGCTATAAAAGGCATTTAGCAAGGCATACTAAATCTCATACTTGTAATATATGCAATGCGTCATTTCCCACCCTTCTATTATGTCATCAGCATAAACTAAAACATGCCAAAAAGCGTATTCATGCTTGTAATGTTTGTGGCAAAGTATTTCAGAGGGCTCATCAGCTAACTATACATATGCAAGTCCATGAAACTGAGAAAAAGTATGAATGTGTAGAGTGCGGCACTACATACTGTTACAAAACTAGTCTGATGAGACATTCATTGAAATACCATTCACCAAATTCTCCGAAGTTTCAGTGTGATGTGTGTGGGGAACTGTTTAAAAGTAAAAAAATGCTTAATGGTCATACGATTTTACATACAGCCACGAAGCTTATAGAGTGTCCTGAATGCACACAAACATTTAAATACCGTTCTAGTTATCATCGTCATCGCCTTATTCATCAGAGCACAAAGCCATTTCGCTGCAATCATTGTGGTAAACTGTTTAAAAGTGAAAGTCTTTTGAAATCTCACAAAGCTATGCATTTTTCAAAGGATGAATTTGTCTGTCAAGTGTGTGAAAAAACTTTTGCTGTTGAATCTTTCTTGATTAAGCATATGTTGATTCATAAAAGTAATATAGAGCTATAAAAATGATTCACATCAGAATGAATTAAAATACTAATATGAACTGAATAGTGTTAAATAAATAGTGAACTAAATAGTATTAAATTTTAATCTGTCATTCTCATTTTATACTGAATTTTTTTAATTTAATAATTCTGTGTAACTATCTGATGACTTCTAGTTTGCATTCCAGGTTAAGTAACAGCAGTTGAATGTACTTTCTAAGAATAATTGATTCATTTTATGGACTTTTTACTAGCAAAGAATACTTTTTACTTCCCTGTATGAGGTAAAAAGGAAGTATTAAATTATCGAAAAATTTTGGGTATCGTATTTCAACGAAAATATCCATTTTGACCGCTATCGAATGCAATTTAATGATGTTTTTGTATTATATCTGAACATAAGGAAAGAATAAAGGACCCCTTCTCCCTCAAAAAATTATAAAACTGATTTAAAATGGATTCTGAAGAGATTTTGGCTAGACTGCACATTAGGGGCCAGTCGCCAAATGAAGCGAAATCACGCCAAATATGGTAACCTCTTGGTGTCATGAAAATCGTTTGGGTTTAAGGTTACAGTTTATAGTACTTAGCGGGCTTTTTGAATTTTCGTCATTTCACTGTGCTTCTAGTAGATTATGTGAGCAAAATGGCTGACGTCGAAAGAGTTGAATGGGTGGATTTTACTTATTTGATTCGGTTGCAAGATGAGGACAAAAGATTGTGATGGAATGGTGTATGAATTATAGTTTGATTGCGAATATGTACAAATGCCCAAAGTTTAAAAATAGTATGAAATTAGTTGAAATGAAAGATGCAACAGATTTTTGTGAATGGAGGTGTGTGTCCATTATATGTGGTTAAGCACGTGGTTGAAATGAGCACGCCACTTTGAATTTCATCTCCATTGGATTGTTACATTTTAGTGTGGATATAAACAAATGCGAGTTTCTACTGTTTATTATAAATAAAAATTTATTGTAAAAATATAAATTCCGTAGTTAAAAATCGTTAACCACTTTTTGTTTTTTTACCATACTATTGCTCATGTTTCAGTAGATCGAAATTTGGAATTTTAGCTTCCTTTTTCTTCTGCACTTTTCTTTAAAGTTTTAGATTAAATATGAATCAATGCTTTCCGATCATTTATTGCTCATTTACTGCTTATTAGAATTTCTTAAATTTCGTGCTAAAACATTTTACTCCATTTTGCTACTGTCTTAAAAATTGGGCACAAATGCGCTTTAGCCCACTGCTTGGCGGCGATTGTTTTTGAATGAGCAATGAACGCGCCAACATGGGTAACTCCGTATATCCGCGAACATGGCTGACTGTGTATTTTGAAGCTACGGAAACATGTAGTTTTCGCGCATGCGTATTTCCTATTTTATAAAGAACGGTTTTATTGGTAATGTGAGATGACGTAGCGGTTTATTCGAAATTCTTACGTGTTAATT
>KK119049.1:51649-64818 GCA_000611955.2 Stegodyphus mimosarum | reverse complement strand
AGTTCCAGAATATCGTTTGTCACTGCTATTAGAGTTATGTATTCTTCACAGGAGTTGACGTCTATGAAATGGTGTAAAGAATAGCTAAGTAAGTGTGAAAGTGCTGTATTTGACAGGAACAGTATGTGTGATAAAATAATGATAAGGATTCTTAAAAATATTGTTAGGAAATGACATGTGAGTATTATTGTTTTATTATTATTTATTGTATTTTTTATTTTTACATTTGTGCTTCACAAGCTGGGCAAAATTATAGTTGAGATCTTGGCGCTAATCTACAATTGCCAAATATGTTTGGGGGCTACTGTAACAAAGAAGTACCACCACTTTTTCACCATAAATCGTAAAGTCCTTTTTTTATGTGTGTTAATGCCTTCTCATTAATATAAAACGACATAATTTCTTATTCAGTTGCAAAACTCCTTTCCTGAAGTCCTGTAATTGCCGTCTCGAGATTTCCCACTAAAAAATCGACTGAAATCTGTAATTCTCATCAGCCTGTTTTTATCACTGGTGATATTTTCTGGATTTAAAATCATACCACTGATTTTAATTGATTTTCAATGTGAGCATTGTTATTGCGATGAAGATCACTTACAGCATCTTCATTTAGCATTTCTGTGCATATTCCGTTAACTGAAAATTTTACTGTTCTTTCCCATTAAAGCCATGTTACTTGGTGCTTTCGGCAGAGATGACTTGGCCAAGATAAGTCACTTCTGGTCTGAATAATTTACATTTAGCGGAACTCAACTTAGACTGTCTTCTTTTAGTTTCTGAAGCAAATTCCCAAGATTTTCTAGTTGTTCAAAATTCTTTCTGACGATGATGTCATCCAGGTATATCAAGACAGGCTTCTTAGGAAAGACCTCTGGCTCATAAATTTCAAGAATCCTAAAGGCCGAATAGCACGGTGGATACAGAGACTCCAAGCAAACGACATCCCTAGCCGTCATTGGATGGAAACGCTGATGCCTTGTCTAGAAGACCCTGCCCACAAAGCTGCCGGTATTGTTCCAGGGTCGAAGCGAGATACACTTCTTAATCCAGTCGCACGTCTGGTTACAAGTTCAACATCGTTGGACCCAGACCCATAGAGTGACGAGGAAGCCAGAAAAGACCAGTTGGAAAATGGCGACACTAAACCTATAACTGAATTAATGGAGTATTCAAACAGGAAACCTACCTGGCAGGACATTTCAATCTGCAGTCCTATGACAAAACAATATTGAGCTGAAACAAACTGCAAAATAATGAACTTGTAAAGACATTAGGTTATTTCAAAAGCAGGAATCATGGAAAATGAGCAATGCCTTCGCCGGGAATTGAACCACGAGCGGGCTGACCACTACACCACGAAGGCAGGAGTTATACCTTATAAATTGTACTCAGCCTCTGAGGACATAACTATCCACTATCAGAAGTTATCCTCACCTGGAAACGCCAACGCCTTGTCTGGAAGACTGCTCATAAAGCCAGGGTCAAAGCGAAATACGAGCTCCTGAATCCGGTCATTCAGCAAGTTACAACTTCAACATCAGCTGATCGAGACCCGTAGAGTGATGACGAAGTCAGAAAGACCAGCTGGAAGACGACGACATTAAACCCATAATTGATTTAATGAGTCTTCAAACAGAAAACCTATCTGGCAGAGTATTTTGATCTATCCGCGATTCAATTCACCTATAGGTGGCACTTTCACACATTAGCGCGGCGGATAAAAAACGATATTGTGATCTTGTCTTCGTACATCCGAAAATGGAGTTGCTAATAAGCTTTTCTGAAATATTTGATTTTATACAAGGAGGTGTAAACTCTCGCTATATAACTGAAGGAGAAAGAATTCTAAAAGCGGACCATTTAGTTATGCACGGGATTGCATGAAATCGAAGGACATTTCATTGTGGAAAAAGGAGAAATAAAAATAAGAAAACTTTCTTGTTCGTGTAAAGGAGGAGCTGCTGGTTCTTGCAAGCATTGTGTCGCTGTGTTACTGTATTGCAACAGGTAGTTGATTTTAACACGTACTTTTATTGGTTGTAAACAAATGATATCACATGTATTTAGCCTGGGATTTTAAGAAAAGCATGCAGTCAGAAGTGTTTTTTTTTTTTTTGTAAAAATTGAATGTACAATAGCATTTTCTGTTTTCAAACAAAACATGAGCACTTAAAAATAAAATATTAACTTTAAAAATAACTGAAATTATCCTTTAACCGGTTTTGATTTTCTAATGCAGTTTTCAATTAATAAGTCTGTTAATTAATTACATTATATGAACTTCATCATCACTGAATATGAAGCATCCTAAATGGAAACACTGAATCCATTCCAACCCAATACGAGAATAAATTATACTAATCAAAATTCACAGTACAACCTTTTCAGTGTCACATTGTTTTACATAAAGCTTAGAAGTTCAGTCTTCACATAGAGAAACCTCACAATGGCATGATGAGCTTGTATTAATATAGAATTTTAGTGACGATGATTATGAATTACATTATACCAAAAAATTATTCAGATTCCCTAAATAAATCATAGCATATCAAAAACACACACAACAAAAGTTTCAGATTTGTTGTAAAATTGATGCCATGTCTTTCACCATGCCATAATAACTTCACACAAAACTAAAAGGTATCTACATATTTTCTTGTCAGTCATGAAAATTGATGGAAATATTGTCAGATTTAACAAAAAATTATTCCTACGTGTATTTAGAGAAACAGATCTTTCTTTTTGAGTTACATGTTCAACAGAAACTATTTACAGACATAGCATATGAAAAAACTTAAAAGAATTCGAGTTGAAATTTGCATAAATTTGGGAGGAACAGATACTTTTTATTTAGTTAGATCATCAACAGATAAAAGTGGTTTCTTAAGGATTTCTCAGTGTTCAAGAAGAATTTATGAGTGTGCTTTGATGCCATGCTTATCCATTATTGAGGCTAACATACATTGTCATCATTTTTAGTTTGTAAAAAATAGTTGAAGAGAAGAATAAAAATATTACGAGTTTGAAGATTATTATCAATATACCGTAACTGCTTTGCATGGAGCATAACACCAAACAACCAAGAGTAAATTACACTGATCAAATGAGTATGCCATAATGGAAAATATAACACCTCTCTTATATTAACAACTACAGTCATTATATACAACAGCCACTTCATACAAGGAAAAAAAAAGTAAATTATATTAATCAGATAAAGTTTGTCGTAAGAGTTTCTCTCACTAGTTATAAATTCTTAAGCAAACAAGCCATTCCAAACAATATATTTTTCATAAGAGCTATCTCATTCCATCACAGATTATTAAAAACATTTTGGAAGGAAAAAGAAATTTTATAGCTTTTTTCAAACCATATTCTGATTGTAGATTTAAAAATTTCTTCACTTAAAAAGTATAGCTTCATAGAATAAAAACTGTATTTCTAAAGAAATTCAACACTTTCTTTCTTATCTGCATGTAGACTCCAGAATTCTATTGTAATTCATTATCACATACACACACAAAGAAAAAAATATTTATGTGTGAAATGACAACTACACAGCATGTAAATTCATTTGTATGGGTGGTGTTTTATTACATATGGACCCGAAAATGAATCCAAAAAACCTAATACTTTTATAAAATATTGAAACTATGAGTGTGGATAGTCAGAAAAAAGTTTAGTATTTGAATGAGGTTCATTGTGTAAGCTGCATATAGCTTTGTCCAAAAATAAATGTACCATTCATATGTAACAGAATAAAGTACATTGAATTACTGTTGACAATATCAGTTTCATGGTGCATATTTCATAACTGATTATCCACATGTAATATGAATATGTGCCAGTTTTCAATTGAAAGTACTCCACCAAATACATACCTTCCTTTGAACAGCTATTCATCATATGTTTTCTCATGATCAATTAACCAACTATTGTAACTTGTGAACCACACACTTAAGTTTTTCAAATTAAATTATTCTTATCGTATTGAAGGCAGTTTTAAAATGTTATTGAAATTGTAGAATCATACATCAAGAATACTAAAAGCAAGAAGTATTTTTTAAAAAACTAATAGAAATTTGAAATCCTTAATAAGAGTTAAACACGGTGCAAATATATGAAAACATGGCAATAGCAAAAATGCAACATGTAGCAAGATATAAGAACATGTGTTGAAATAACTCACTTAATTAGCTATTAAATCTTGGGGGCCACTATAAGAAGGAAGTACCAAAAACTGTTTTCATTGATTGACCTATATTTTTATACGTTTCCTGTTTTTCATCTTACTAAATTTTTAGTTATATTTATATTAGTAGAATGAGTAAATAATAATAATAATAGTGATGAATAAATTTTTTCCTTGAATCTAAAAATTCAAAACCATTCTGTCTGAAGTCAAACAACAATTGGGAGGTAAGGTTGCTCAGCACTGGTAGTTTGACTTGGATTTGACACCAGGCAAACAGGATGGCTTCATAGGCATTTTAATGTTTTTTCCCATGTGTAACATAGATACAAATCAGTTTTTCTCATGAAGGCATCATCTATCCCCTGAGTTAGATAGCCTTAGTGGGCTTTGCTACAATCAGATAAAACAAATCAAAACTACTCTACCTTAAACTATTCATTTAATAAATGTGACACAATTTCTTTTGTGCATAAAATTTATGTTTTTTTTTTTTTTTTTTTAGGAACAATATTTCCGACTTGAATCAGTTGTCATCAACTGATGTAAACGCCAGTGGAAAAATAAAAGTGTGTCACAGGTGGATTATCAGGTAGTCCCTTTACAAGATTTTTATCATGTAGAGGTTAATGCAGACTCTGATGTTACTGATACAAAAATTAAATTGTATCGGGGAGGACTCCTTGCAGCCTGTCCAGAAGCAGCTCTTAATTACCACATGCTTTGATATAATAAGCGGAAGATAGACGATACTGTTGTGTAAGTATGAATATATATATTTGCAAAGTTAGTGCAAAAAAAAAATGGACACTTGAAAAACTGCAAATATTTTTTAATATGTGCAATACAAGTCAGAGATCCAGACTTTAGGGACTCTGGATTTGGGACTTTCCCAGATATTAGATCATCAGTTTAAATCTAGCAAGATGGCACGTAGAAATTATAAACTTAAAAATATGAAATCATGACTTACGAAATAATGAAGCATTAATGATCAAAAGAGTATCAAAATTTACAAAAAAAGTTTAATATTTATTTGTTTACGTTAACATTTATTTCAATATAAGTTAAGTTGCTTCATTTTTTGTGCTAATACCTTCTCTTTAATTCTATAGACAAACATAATTTCTTGTTCAGTTACAAAATTCCATTGTTCAAGTCCTGTAATTGCTGTGTCGAGAAGTCCAACTAGTTTGTCAATCGAAATTTTTCCATTTTCAATTTCATTCAAACTACACTTTCTTCAGTACTGCTAGCGGTATTCTCTAGATGTAGAACATTCTATACATTTCATCAAGTCTAGCTTAATAGCTTCTGCTGTATATTATTGGTGATGAAAGACAAGTTGTTCCACTAAAACTTTGTGTTGCATCTGTTGCGCAGAGACAATTAAACCTGAATTGTATTAGTTATTTATTATACTTGCATCTATTTTTTAAGCTTAAAGCTTATCTGAATTAAATTAATTCCCACATAGACTTTTAAGGCTTATCGAGGGCCAGTGCTTATCTGATGCAGTCTCTGCGAGTCCTAAATTCTGCTACCAAGTGCCTCACTAAGTTCCAAATTTTTGGGTCCCAGCGCTTTTCCTAAATTCTAAAACTTTTGTCATCCCTTAATTTTATTGCTCGGTGCTTCAATAAATGCAAAAACTTTTGTCTTCTCTAAAGTTTGCCGCCAGGTGCGGCCATACGAGCTCTGGTGCCTGTTCTGGATTTATATGAATAACAAATCAGTTATTCTCAATTCAAATAACACTATATGTAATCTTTTGGCCCATGAGTATCATTAACAAAATCTAGCCGGTGGAAAGAAATTTTTGTTAAATTTTTTCTCGTCAACATTTCTTTGTGCATTTAACTTAAATCTGTAATCATCGCCCAGCGTAATGTCAACATAAAAGGTTACCATACTCTTTACTATTGAATTTACTGATATGGAAAAAAAAAAAAAAAATTGTTTAGGTATATCTGAATGAGTCCTTACTCAAACTGCCATGTGTTGATAAACATGCTGTGATGAAATCAAAATATAATAAATGATCTGCCAGGTTGGCGTCAGGGATATGAAATATAGGTATAAAATCAATGATATTTCTTTCTAGAATGTTTCAGTTTCAGATGTATGCCGAGCAGATACGGAGCCAAATTATTGATTACTCAAATTTATGCTAAAAATGATTGTTTCTTCAGCAACTAGGTTTTTTTTAGTGCCGAAGTGAAATTAAGAATCGGAGCTCTCAACATTTTATTATAGGAAGAAAAAATAAAATGCGCATATGTAAAGCATGGGGGGAAAAAGTTAGTGGCTTTGAGGTCCAGATCTTACATCATTCTGGATCTTGGATTTTGTACTGTATTACAAATTTAGTAAGACTAATTTTCTTCTTAAAATACCTTACAGTAATTATAAATGAAATAAATATTGCTTAAAACACTTTGAACAGACCAAAAAATTTGAAAAAAAACTCTTACTGATTATACTCGTAATGTATTGAAAATGAAGTTTCAATTAGCATTATATATTTCACAGTATTATAGATCAATAAATGTATGCATAATTAACTATTATATATACTGCTGCATACCTTTTAATATGTATACAATATTCTTTCCTTTCCAGGCCACCCAAAAATGAATCCCATAGGAATCCTAAAAATATCTGCCATAGGAATCCTAAAAATATCGTTTCTTTGGATGATTTGTTGAAGAGCTAAAGCAGCTCTTCAGCTGAAAGCAGCTGAAAAAAATATTCAAATGCTATATGAAGGTTTGTCACTGGAGCTTGAGGATGATTTAGCAGCATATTACCTGGCTGAAATTAAAACTGATATAAATACAGCTATATCACTGGCCCAAGAAACAGTTGGTCAGAATAACGATATATGGGTCAGAGAGAGGAGAAAACGGTTTACAGGAAGCAACTGTTACGAGTTGTTCACATACTCTAAGAACAAATCCCCCTGCTGGGAAAAAAAGTTGAATAACATATATAACAGCACATTTCATGGCAATAAAGCAACTGAGTATGGCATTAATGCAGAAGGCATTGCTAGGAACGTGTACCAAGCAAAGACAGGACATTTTGTTTTGCAGTCAGGGTTGATAGTGAATCCAGCAGCTCCTTGGTTTGGATTCAGCCCTGATGGGATTGTTATAATAAATGGTAAGACCAGACTTCTAGAAATAAAATGTCCTGTATATGGACAGTTTTGCACCAGCAAGCGATATTTTAAAAAATTTAAATTTTATATATATTGACGAAAGTGGCAATTACAAGCTACGGAAAAAACATAAAATTTTTGAACAAGTGCAATTAGGCATGACAGTGCTTGGAGCTACTGAATGTGAACTAATTTTATTTGCCACATTTGATCACTCATATATATCTTTTGATTCCATTTGATTTAAAATTTGTAAGATATGTTTAAAAGACCGACAGATATTTATTTTACTTATACGCTTCCATTTTTGTTGGAAACAAAAGAATAATTATATAGAATTAAGATGTTATGCATATTTTAAATTTTTCATTACTGTAACTGTTCTTTTCTCCGTAGGAAATTATACTTGTATTTTCTTTTATTAAATTAGTAAAAATTAAGAATAAATTGTGATTGGCAAACATGAATATGTTCTTCTATACTTCATGTGCTTCCAGTTTTGGTGTTTATTCTATGGCATACTGAACTTTATTTTTATTTGGAAATTGAATAAAGTACATATCATTATCATCATCCACTGATTGGAAAAAAATCCCAAAAAGCAAGAAAAAATTATTGTAATGAAATTTGGACATTGCATTTGTCTGTTAGCATGTTTGATTAAATTTCACAGATTAATCGAGATCACAGGTTAATTTAAGCTCAAGAAAATGCATTTCAATTGTGAAATGCTGTTACATTAATAGCCGATGTAACCTCCAGAATCTTAAATGCAAGCCCTACAAACGTGAATGCATTATGTCGTACAGGTGTCGCATGTAACTTTGTGGTATGGAGTTCCATGCTTGTTGTACTTGTTCTCAACAATCATACATAGTGGATACATTCTGGCCAAGTCTTTCTGCAATACTGCAGAAAGAAAATCCACCTTCTCGTAGCCCTGTCATGCAACCTCATTCAAACTCGACGAGCTGTTGATAATGGCTTCTTCATCTTCTTAAAGGCATTTTTGGCTAACATGAACTTAATACGTGAAATTTCAAAGCTAAGTAACGTTCACAAACTTTACAGCATGCATTTAAAGCAAACTTGATTTGGAAGTTTTGAGTGGCATTACCAGCGCCACACTTATGTGCGAAATTTGAATCTATGTCATCTTTCAGATGTATAAACACACCTACCAAATTTTGTTTATCTATCTTTCTTCGTGTTGGGATTTTTTTTTTTTTTTTTCCTGTCAGTGGTATACTAAAGTACATATTGTGCATGCAATGAAATGTTTTTTCTGTTAACATAGAAAATGATGAAGCAGTTCAGGCTTGAAGACATAGTTGCATCATAGGCGTTAAATACTCCATTTTTAATAACACATTCTTGAATAAAAAAGTATATTGCTTGACAGGCATAAAACTCATGCTTGTTTTTTAATAATTACATTTATACATGCTTGTTTTTCAATAATTACATTACGACATATTAATAATTATATAGTTGAAAAAAGAGAAGTGACCAAATGCGTGTTAGCACAATGGAAAAGGTGAGATTAATGTGTAAAAATAAATGATTAAATGATAAATAAAGGTATGAAAAGTGATTAATTATCAATATATTAAAATTTATCATTTGACAGAACAGGTCTCCCAAGATTCGCGAGACCACAAGCAATGATCATCATATCATCTGCTAGATTGACCATAGTCCATGGTATTCTGCCGCAATGCAATAATTTAAAAGCTTTTATTCTTTGGATGACCCTTTTAATATGCACTTGTGCCCTTGCAATATTCCTAGTCAGTTTGGCTTCTTGAGCAGACAACTGCTTCTTTTCTCTTAGGAATGGTGGTCAGATGATACTGATGCCACTTTCTTCACAAATATCATCAATCAAAAAGCCCTTATCAACCATAAAGGCATCTACATGTGGTTCCACCATCTCCACCAGGCCACTCTGTCGAAAAATTTCCTTGTCCGAAGCTCGCCCACCATGCCCTTTGCTTACATATGTGATGATACCACCTGGTGATGCTCCAATTAAATATTTAATGGTGTACATACCTTTATACTGCGATTAAGTCTTTATTTGACATCTGAGGCACTTTGGCTTTCCAACTGGAATTTCAGTACAATCCAATACAGTTCGAACATTTGAAAAAATTTTAAAACATCCAGGTAAATTGCATATTTCTTCCTTTGAAGGCCGATAAATTATACTTTGTAAACTAACTGCCAAAGCATGTATTGCTTTACAGGTTGTTGATGAGCAGCCAAACAATACAGCTAAAACAACAAAGCTGACATTCAACTTCATCCTCATTAACGAAAGCATAATCCTGTCTTTGATGGATATGCATCATTTTGGAGCAGACTGCAATTCCATCTGGACATATTCTGTTAACTGTTCTAGTAGTTTTACCAAATGTAAACCTGTTAAACTGTTTAATTGCTTAGATGATAATTTATTACTGGGGATTAATATTTGGGTTACAAAATCTCCACTAGATACTTGAGTACTTTTATCTTTTAAAGAATGCAGCAAGTTTAAAAATTGTGGCTGGTCTTCAGTCGTTGCATTTCTAGCCTTAGTATCTTCAGATAATGTTCCTTCCTTATCAGAAGTGAAATCCAGGCTGGAAAATTAAATAATAAAAAAAATTATGTAGTGTAGAATATATATTTATATAGTAAAGTATTGAAACTATGCTGCATTAAAAAGGATAAATCACATAGCTTGACACATAAACCAACCTTGCAAAATTAAGCAGTGCTTCAACTGCTGTATTTCTAGCTTCTTCCTCTGTACTACACCTTGTAACTCAGAATTTTTTCTGATAACAGATACAGCATTTTTTTTCTTACAGGGAATGGAATGTTAAAAATGCCAATGAATATTTTAAAGTAAATAAATATAATACAAATAACACCGAATATTTTCTTATACACGTATTACATTTTTTAGGTTCAGCTCAGGAAACTTTCACAAAATTCGTAAAATTAGAAATGTTTAATGAAAATAAGACAACTTCTCAAAGAAATCAGGAAAAAAATCTTAAACTGACATTAACACAGAGTCATGAAACTACGGATATCATTTAAAATGTCTGAAAACATTTATTTTAGGACACTTTTGCTGCCACATAAACTCAATTAAATAAGAATCTAATTGGTTATGGTCTTCCCTTATGTAACTATTTCGATCAACAATAATACAATGACTCTTATCAAATTGATATTGATCAATTTCAAAGGATGTTAATTTTAAACACAATGTACAAATGAAATGAATTGCCATTAAGAAATTGATTTTTAATCTTTCAAATCAATTTTGAATAAATACTCCTCTTTTTTTTTTCCTCGGCACGTCACATCTCCATTTCAGTGTTTCCTTTGAAACTAAATACAGCTTCATTTTACGGTTTTCCGTGTACTTTCTTTCACAGTGAATAATTCCTCATAACTGAAGAAATTGTATGAAAGATGTTTCATCATCCAGTAAGTCCCTAATTTTCATATCGACATTGAAAACAATAATACTAAAAACACAAGTTAAACATCTTTAGAATTTGTATTCTTGTTGTCAGTTTTGAAAATGCATTCTTTTACTTTTTTTTAAAAAAGAAAGTAAATATTGCAACAATTTAAAAGTAAACACTGGCGACTTCATATGAACTAATCTTTTGCTGAATTTATTAAAACATTTAGCAATGACTGAATAACAGGATAGTACTAAGACTTTTTACAACTTACTGGCCTTTCATGCCTAAATACAAATAAGATGTTATGAATGGTAACTGTTTTTTAATATCTTCTCCTTCAGTTGCATAATTAAACTCTAATATGTAGCCTTTTTAAATTTGGAAAAAAAAAAAAAAGTAGATATTCAAAATAAATGACTAAAAAAATATTCATATAACTTTTATCCACATTAAAATCAAATAATGATAATCATAAACTAACTGAATTATGGTATTGCATCTTTCATGCCTTTCATCAGCCCTTTTCCGCTTTTCAGCCATCACTTGTATATTCTCTGTTGATAATACTGATAAATTCAAGCTTGGAATGGCAGTGCTTTTCAGATGTGGTCTTTTTGTTGTAACATCTAAACAAAAAAAATTACCATATATATATATATCTGGTAACAGTAATACATATAAATATTTGTTTGATTCTGGGTAGCATGGCCTTTTTCTACATATTTAAAGCAAGTTTTTACACATCATTCTGAGAAATAAGATTTATTTGCAGCACTTGGTATAAATGAAGATATTTTTACCAAAGAATTAATATTATTTTCCAACTTTGTACATTTGCACTAAATGAATAAGCTGGATGATTTGAATATTTCATCCAGCTTCTTCATTTAGTGCAACTTTACTCGTCCAGAATGTTTTAATGATAAATAAATTTCCTTATTTATAATGTTTATCAAAGGTTTTATTATTCTTACCATTTTTTACTCATTAAAAATACTGCAGGCCAAAAAACTGTACTTGCAATGAAAATTTTGAAATTCTCATTATTTCAGTGAAGATGGGTCCCCCCTCCCCGACAAAATATCAGCATGTATTTGGTAGAATGATATCTAACAAACAATTTTTAGCTATGAGTAAATAAAAGCACTGATGGGGAATCAGACACCTGTATATCTTCGATGAGACTTACATTCACAGGGCCAACACTGCACAGAAGCGAACAGCATATAATCGTCAATAGTTCTAGTTACTAACTTATAATCAACATTGTAAAAAATAAATTTTTATAATGCAGTAATAATAGGTATGAAGAATAATGCACATTTGTCCCAGGCTTACAACCAACACAGCATAAGGTTGAAACTATAAATATGGTTGCATCTTTAAATAACTATGCAAAATTATTATTATTATATAATTAATTATACTTCTTGCAACTAAAAAGCTGTGTAATATATGTAATGTAATTTTTTTCCCCTTTCAGAATTTCATATTCATTCAAAAAGTAGAATAAAATTAAATTTTTATGTATTTCTATTTCTTATTCTATGAAATAAAGATTTGTTATAAACAAAATAGGAATGCATACACAATCTAATTCCAGAACTGATCCAAATTCACTGTCCTTGCCTTTTTTCGCTACCCTGCATATCTGTATACACATGTCTGTGCATGCTGTTTCATTTACTTCAAAGTTACATATTTGTATGCAATCATATTTTGACTAAGAAATAAAATCGATTAAATTATGTAAAAGTCTTCCAGTGAGAGAAAATACTTTCATCATTAGCTAACTTCCACCATGGAGAAATTTTTCTAAACTAATAAACACTTTAAAAACTTTTTATCACTAATATTTACTTCAAAAAGTAGAACACTGTTATAAGAGATAAGAAATTTTTTAAATTTAACTATGTCCAACAAGTAACAATGATATGTATATTATTCTATAGGAAATTGTTTGGCACATGTTGTTCTATCATGGAAAAGATTTGATACTTGTAATACTTTTTATACTACTCTTCATAACAGATAATCATAGCTATTTCCTGAACTCGAAATTTTTTTATGTAAAATATCCTCAACTACTGTAAACTTCTCTAAGCAATTTAAGAGAAAATTATAGATGCATAGAAATTTTAGAATCACTCAAATTTTAAATTCAAAATTCACTATTCATGTTAGAAAACTTAAATATATGTGTGTCATACTATAAATTTTCATTTAAAGTATTGCTAACATGAACTGGACCATAAATTAAACTTATGCATAAGAACCTAATTGTATATGTGTAGGCGTAATAATATTTAAGACATAAATGAGCTAATAATTTGCTCTTCAG
>KK119049.1:0-36908 GCA_000611955.2 Stegodyphus mimosarum | reverse complement strand
TTAATTTAAGTTCTATTTTAATTCATTTAAATTTATTTGATTGTTAAGTTTGACCAAAGTGTGGTCTGTTACGTTCTGTATCTCTCCCGAATTGGGAGGTTTGTTATTAATAGTGAATTAATAAAAGAGGATTCCAAATCCCTTCACGTGCAGTTATTCTCCAGCCCAGCAGTTACATCAGAACATAGCGTACCTTCCGCTCCCTGTTCCAGTTCAGGACTTAGATTTTGAGGATAAGAACCTTGTAAGTAATTCACCATGTTTGCAAAGAGTATGCACAGAGGACTAAGTCCTGATAAGTTTTAACCAGTATTTCACTATTACAGAGATTTCTTTAGTAAAAACGTAAAGTTTAAACTGAACGTTTCAGTACTAATTTTGAAGATTCTGGATATATCCTACTCAAATGTTCATAAGTGAGTGGCAAAATAATTTATATATGTACTTTGTAAGGTTTTAGTTTAAACTAACAAAGTTTTATGTTAATTTCTCTTTCCTATGAGCTCTTATTTCAACTTCCCGTTAGAAAGAGCGCGCGTTTCAGCTTTATGCTAATTTGAAGTGGAGCCAAGTTGTGTATTTAAAAGGTTAGCAAGGAACTTCTCGGTGTGAGAGAGCTTTTAGTCTCAGATCACTGCGGCTCTGTTCGACGTTCGCCTGACTAGCTAGTATTTAAATTCTAAGCCTTGGCGCTGTTACTCTATTACTTATTGAAGAAATCTAAGTGCGTTAGTATTAGCCAAATCTTGCTACGCACCATTGATCATTTAGCATAGCGGCCAACCTCGCGTTTATAGCTCTGAGAGCAACGACTTCTTAATTTTTTACTTAGCTTTCTTTTAAAATATTTGATTGTTCAGTTTAGACCGAAGTGCGGTCATTATTTTCTGTTGTCCCTTCCGAATTGGGAAGTGACTGTAAATAGTAGTTTAATAAAAGGGTAATTTTAATCCCTCCGTACGTGCAGTTATTCTACCATTTAACCACAGTTATTCTACCACAGAACATAGCTGCATTCAGCTCCCTGTTCAAGATCAGGACTTTAACACGGTTAAGACCATGTTTGCCAAACGTATGCACAGAACGCTCAGTCCTGACACTGGCGCCCAAAGAAGAAAAATGAGAGGATTGCCTGAAAGACAAGAAGATGAACCTGAGATACCCGCAGCACCTGTGCAGAATCCTGAGATATTACCTCCTGCCCTAGAAGGATTTGGCTACATTGTACAAATCATGCGGGCAGCCATGAAGCCAGCGGCAAGTTTTGACGGCAAGTCAGCCGTAATTAATTTCCTGTAAAAATTGGATGCACATTTCATGTTATATCCAGTCCGCGAATTTCAGATAGTCACTCTTGCCACCAGCGCTTTGAAGGGCCAAGGGCTAAATTGGTTAAAGTGTATTGGAAAGAATCTTTTGGGGGAACCGGGAAGCCCCACATATGAAAATTTAAAAAATTCTTTCGTGAAAGCGTTTCCTGTCGTACGAGATCGAGCCAGACTGGAGGCGGAACTTTTTAGTCGGTACCAAGAAAAGATAGAAGATTTGTCAAATTTTATCTTGAGAAAAATCCAAGTTTTCAAGCTTTTGTATGGAAGTCGCCCGGATCCTGAAATTGTTCAAATTATACTTCCTAGGCTACTGCCCCAAGTTCAAAATCTTATCGAGCTAAGAAACCCAACGATGTTAGATAAATTATTCGAGCTCGCCGTACAATTTGAAAGCCGAAGAACGGCAGAAAACGAACGCGAGAAGAAGTCAGTGGAACACGCCAAGACCGCAGCAAAAGCAACAACAGAATTACGGGAACAAGACAAAGCAATGGCCGAAGAAAGATGGATCTCCTAAGTCGACCGGCGAACGACGAGATTTTAATCGAGAAACGGGCAAAGGTGCAGAAAGTAGCCAGAATAAGAAGAAGGATTTAAACTAAGATGGATTTCTTCAAGGAAGGTGAAGAAGTCCGAAGTTTCGCAAAATCCTTCCACAATTAGTTTAAACACCGTGGTCGCTAAACATTTAAGTTTACCGAAGATCGAAGTCTTAATTAACAACATACCGGTGACGGCTCTTTTGGATACAGGAGCGCAAAGCAGCTTTATCTCGGAAAAATGTTTCAAGAAACACTTTCGCCGTTATAGAATTTTTAGTGCAAGAGACACGAATGTCATAGCGGCCCAAGGAGAGAAGTGTAGATGCCTAGGAAAAGTTTCACTTTTTGTGCGTATCAACGACGAGCAGGTAAAAATTTTATTTTATATTATGCGAAACCTGCAAACGTGTATTATTCTGGGTTTGAATTTTTTTAGATTGGCAGAAGCGAAGATAGATTTTCAAGGAGGCAGTTTAACGGTATCGTTGCAGCCAGTGGACAAAAGGAATGATAAGTCCCCGCAGCTGGAGTTACAGCACTTACCGGCAGAAGAGAAAGAAAAGCTGCAGGCACTGGTAAGTGAGTTTTCAAATTTATTTAGCGATGTACCGGGTTTCACGCAGGTCACAAATCATGAAATCCAAACAGGGGACGCCAAACCAGTAGGGCAAAAGCTACACCGTTACGATAAGGTGAAAGAAGAAATTATTGAATATCATATTAAGGAAATGTTGGAAAATAAAATAATTACCCCAATTTCTAGCAGTTATGCTTGCCCACTAGTTTTATGCAAGAAAAATAATGATTATCCGATTACGCACCCGAAGCGGTGGCGTTTTGCTATAGATTACCGCAAACTCAATACCGTCACAAAATATCCTGTATATCCTTTGCCGATAATTGAAGAGATAATCGAAATATTACCTCTAAAAAGTACATGTCCACATTAGATTTTACGAGTGGCTATTTTCAGATTGGGGTAAAACGCCAAGACGTCCCTAAGACCGCCTTCATAACGAAGTCTGGCACATACGCATTTCTTAGGATTCCTTTCGGGTTATCCGGCGCGCCGCCAACTTTCCAACGATGCATAAACATTGTCTTAAGACCGGTCCTTGCTAAGAGTACGTTCATTTATTTGGACGATATTATAATTACAAATAATAGTTTGGAAAAACACCTACAAGATTAAATAAAAATGTTTTTATTGTTAAATGAAGCTGGTTTAAAAATAAATGCATCCAAATGTAAATTTGCGGCAAAAGAGTTACGTTATTTAGGGTTTAAAATTTCTCAGAATGGCATTGAAACGGATCAGTCCAAGATTATAGCTATCAGAAATTATCCTGTTCCTAAAACAGCTAAGAAGTTGTCATTGTTTCTTGGTATGTGTTCATACTATGGGTTCTTTATTAAAGACTTTGCCAAAATAGCTGAGCCTCTGCTGAAATTGAAGAGGAAGAAAGCTAGGTTTTCGTGGACAGCAGAAGCCAACTCGGCATTTCAAAAACTGAAAGACGCATTGACTCAAGCCCCCGTCTTAAAATTCCCGGAGGGGGATACAGGACTAGAAATTTCAGCGGACGCTTCAGATTTCGCGATTGGGGCAGTTCTTTCTCAAAATGGGCAACCCGTGGCCTTTTTCAGTCGAACACTGAATGAAACCCAGAGAAACTATTCGGCCACGGAAAGGGAAACTCTCGCAGTTTTATCAGCAGTGCACAAATTTCGTCTTTACTTTGGAAGTTCTCCAGTAACTGTATATACCGACCACGCGGCGGTCACTTGACTCTACTCTGAAAAACATTTATCACCCAGATTAATAAGGTGGGCACTTAAATTACAATAATATAATCTAGTAATTAAACACACGCCGGGAAAGGAAAATGTTGTGGCAGACGCTTTAAGTAAAATTAATTTGGATGAAAATGGAAATACGGTTAGAATAGCCATGCTGACATCCAAAGTATTAGATTCTCGTGAAACAGTAATAGCCGAACTCGGAAAAGATCCGGAGTTCAAAAATATATACAATTATCCAGCCGACCCTGAGAATTTCAGTCATGAAGATATTGTGCTAATAAAAAATAGGGCCGCAAATTACAAAATAATTGATGGACTTTCGTTTTATACGAAAACGACTAATGAAAACCATGAGTTTAGACCGGTTATCCCAGCTAGCATTAGATTTAATGTCTTAGAGGAATTGCACTATTCGGCCATTTCTGGCCATTTGAGCATACGAAAAACTGTCCAAAGAGTTCGCAAGGCAGTTTTCTTTTCCGAACTGCAAACGTTTACTAGGGCGTATGCCCAGTAGTGCGAAACATGCCAATTTAATAATTATATTAATTTCCGCTCAGCCGGTTTCTTAAATAGTGTTAAATCAGAATTCCCAAATCAAATAATATGGCTCGATTTACTGGGACCTTATCCTAGAAGTAAATTTAACAAAAGCCGATATCTTTTAGTTATAGTGCACCATTTTAGAAAGTGGTTGGAGCTAATTCCGTTAAAACGCGCGTCTGCCAAAATTGTAGTAGATTCAATTTTAAATCAGTATATTTTAAAATACGGGGCGCCCCTAAAAGTTATTTCCTATAACGGTCCCCAATTTGTTAGTAATATTTTTGAGGAAATATGTCCAAACCTGGGCATACGTCACCTAAAGATGGTCCCATATCGTCTGCAGTCAAACATAGCGGAACGGGTTAATAGAAACGTAGTTAAAATTATTCGAAGTTATATTAAGAATTATCACTCTACCTGGAATACCATATAAATGAATTTGCATTTGCTTATAGAACGGCCAAACACGATACAACACAAAAAACACCTTCTTGGAAGAAAGATTTTGACACCCTTAGACAAACTTTTCTTTGTCCAGAAAAGGGCAGAAGAATTTAAAATGAATGACATTCAAAAGTTGATACGGGAAGCGAAAGGAAATTCGAAAATACCCCAGAGGAAACAAAAATATTATTATGATCAAAAGAGAAGAGAGGTGAATTTTAAAGTCGGAGATGAAGTTTTGAATATTAAACACGCTTTATCAAATGCCCCAGAACAAATGGTGGGGAAATGTTTTCCGCGTTTTGAAGGCCCTTTCCTTATCGAGAAAATCACCCAAACAGTGGTAGCATTAAGAGCTAAAAACGGCGAGAAAATTACTGCTAACGTGGACCAACTGAAGCCTTACTATGACCGTAATAAAATGTTCATGTTTAAAGATTTTTTCCAGGATCCGGGAAGACGGACTTCCACGGAAGATTTACCTCAGCGGCAACAATTGCAACGAGAGGCCAGAAACAGAAAGCGCCCCCTCAACAAAGTAGAGGAAACAAGAAAAGGAAAATCACCAGGGGAAATGGACTGAAAAGAAAGAACACGGAAAATAGAAGTTCGACAAACAACAAAAGACCAAAGCAGAATGGACAAGGTCAGCCCAAAGTAGTCAAGAGGAGAGCCTAAATGTCAGAAAGGAGCCTGAGAAGCAAGCAGCCCCGGTTGCAGCCTGAGGGTGAACGTCCGGAATACAGCAGGAGGCCGGAGCAGCGACTAACGAGGGCCCAGGAACAGACAAGGACTCTGCCGCGCAAACGTCGAGTGGATCAACCTCCTGCCCAAGGCAAGTATAATCGAATCGACAGAAGGATCCCTAAGAGGAAGGCAGAACAACAACAAGGGGCCAACGGCCAGTGACCAAAATCCAGAAGACTGGCCCAAGCTACAGTTTATCCAAGTTTCAAGGATGGGGCCAAGAAACGAATGGCTGACTACAAGATAAGTAGTATTTCTTATTCCAACGTTTAGTTAATTTTCGAGTGTTACTGCAAGTTGCAGGGGCTCTTTTTACCTCAAGCGAGGTTGACTTTTACGCCAATTGTGCGATAAATGATTACTTATCTTGAAAGATGTTTCTGTTTAAAATTGTAATTTTGCAAAGATTTAAAATTACTTAATGTTTGTAAAGTAGATTCTCAAGTATTGTGAAAATATTAGTCTTTTAAAAGCAATGAATTGCTGCGAGAATGTTGACTAAATGTTCTTGTATTATGCTTTGTCGAAAGACTTGTAAATTTCTAGAATGAAAAGTCGGTAGAAGGAAAACACGATTTAGTCTACAGACTATTGTTTCAGTGTAATGTGATTTTCGGAAAAGAACCTTGAAAAGAATGTGAAGCACATGCTGTAAACTTAGAAATTTAACGCATTTATTGTATCTTGTGATTTGTATGCAATTGTTAAAAGTTTTATAAAATATCGTAACAAAATAGATTTATTGCATCAATGCACGTTAGGTGCAAAGTTAATTTTGAATTAAGCATTCTTTGTGCAAACTAGGAATTGTATGCATGAAAAAGCGAGATAGAAGCAGTAGAATGCAAGTATTAGTAGGCTCTCCACCAAATGCACTTAAAGTGATAGACACGAAGCTAGTTAGAACATCAGGTTTAGCTGTTTATAGGGTGTCTTCTGAGGTCTCGGTATGTCAAGGTCTAATTAATGTTAGTCGATCGTAGGTGGTAGAGTCGTACACTCCCCGGACAAAAAAGAGAAACCGCAACGGTTCGCTTTTCATCCAACACCGGTGGAGAGCATTGGGGGAAGAATTTAATTTTGCTTGAATGATAATGTGTGTGTGAGAAATTGCACGTGTAAGGAAAGAAATCTGTTACCTAGAACTTTGTGTTATTATGCTATACTAAAATATCTTTCCTTCCAGATTTTGCTGGAAGGAGTGAGAGGAAAAAATGTTTATTACAGAAAACATATGAAGATCTATGTAAATGTCAAGTTTTCGTCTGTAATCTGCCAAGAAATTCTATTTTTTCTGTAAAGGTTGGCCTAAGTTAGGAAGAGTTAAATTTTGAGTATTTCTAGAATCGCAAAGTTTCAAACAAACAAATCGAACAAAAATTGAACTCTTCTTAATTATGTCAAAAATAAACAAATAAGCAATTTGAAAAATTTAGAGGAAATTTGGAACTCGAACATAAATCAAAAGAATAGTCCTAAAACTAGCTCCGAGAGGTGTAGTAATGTTATCAGGACTGAGTATTCTGTGTGTATTCTTTGAGAACATGGTAAATTCTGTAAAGGGTTCTTATCCTTACGTTCTAAGTCCTGAACTGGAACAGGGAGCGGAAGGTACGCTATGTTCTGATGTAACTGCTGGGCTGGAGAATAACTGCACGTATATTAAATCACTATTATTTACAAACTTCCCAACTCGGGAGAGATACAGAAAGTAAAAGACCGCACTTGGGTCGAACTTAACAATCAAATAAATTTAAATACTAAACCTAAAATAGAAATTAAATCAAACTTTGCTCACAGATCGATTCGCGGAGATTGGCCTCTACCTAAAAGGGTGCGTAGCAAGATATACTAATACTAACGCACTTCAAATTGTTTTACAATGCAATCACGTAGTAAGCACTATGGCTTATAAATTTAAACTGCTAGCTGGTCAGACGAACGTTGAGCCGAGTGGCCGTGATCTGAGACTAAAGCTCTCTCACGCTAAGAGGTTTCTACCTCTGGCTTAAATAGTACTTGGCTGTACTTCAAAATTAGCATAAGCTGAAAACGCGCGCTTCTTCTGACGGGAAGTTGAAACAGAGGAGAATGACAGATTTAAATTAAAATAAAACTTGGTTAGTTTAACTAAAACCTTACAATGTGAGACAAGAAAAATGCGGTAATGATGTACTCGGTCCGAAAAATAGGAAGCAATCAAGCATCTGGTAGTCCGTGCAAGCTGGTGACGGAAAGTGCTGTAAAAGAAATATAACACAGACATAGGAATTGGAAGCACGAATCTGTTGGTGATAAAATGAAAAAATGTATAAAACAGGGAAAGAAAATAAGTAGTGAAAAAACATATAAACATAAACAAAGGCACAATAATATAAGGAGCATCTGGCCTAGAAAGTGGGAATTACTATTTCAAACATATAGAAGCATAATCACATAATAATATACCCTTTATATATATATATATATCGTTTTAATTTTGTTAATATATTTACAAGGATGAGTATATTTATTGCCACTGGCAAAGATTTCCTCAAAAAGATTGAAAAGTAGAAATAGTTTGTCTATAGCCTGTTCAGTAGTTTGGATTTCACGCATTTTAGCCGCTATTTTCATAAGTATGTTAGATATAGAATGACCCTTGAACATGTTGTAACATTCTTTGATTAACTTAAAAATTTCCATAAGTGAACCAGAACCAGATACATTATCACTATTGACATTTTTTCCATTGTGTACACTTTTAGTAACAGTACCAGCGGTGACATTTGCATAGGAAATACCAGGAATAACATGAGATGAGTCAGCCAAGTTATTAGAGTTTTTAGATTTAACAGGTACATTTTTGGTATCAGATTTGTTAATATTATCTGCACTTGAGTTAAGTAATTTGGGGAATTTGGAACATCCCCTATAATTGGCCGTGTGGTCTTCTTCATTACAGTTACAACACTTAACATTGAGAATTCTTTTAGCAATACAGTCAGATGTTTTATGCGGGCCAGCGCATTTAACACAGCGCGGCTTTAGTTTACATGTTTCAGAGTTGTGATGGAAGTGTTGGCAGTTGATGCTCAAGCATTAAGCGGCCAAATATTTCAGTTAATTTCTGGCGCAAGTTGCTTTTTTTCATTAAATTCATCGAAATTCATTACTTCTTCTTCACTCATGGGGTGGGGGAAGAAATGGAATGGATGAACATTTTTACTCGAAATAAGGAGTAAATCAATATTTATCCAATTTTTCATATCGAAAATTTCAAAATATTCTCACAATCCAGATAAAATGCAGGTTAAGTATAATTTAAAATTTCTAATCGAGTATTAAATCTGAAGGCATAGAACTCGTAAAATATATCTTATTTACTAGCATATGATATAGGATTTGCTTTCGAATTTACTTGATTTGTTTTAGGAAAGAGAGGAGCTGTGGTGTTTCTTAGCCCGTAAATTACGCATCTACCGAAAATTCACACTAACCTGTAAAAGATAATTCGGAAGATATTAAATTTGTGTTGAAAGTAATATATTAATTTCCCTTCGATTGAAAAAATACAATAAATTACAATTCATTTTAACAACGTTAAACATTTAAAGGTAGAATTCAGTATTGTGTAATAATTTGTACGTTATTTAAACGGAATTGAATTGAATTATTATATAATAATAAAGCATTTGAGGGCTATTTGCCTAAGGGGAAGAAAGCCTTCGCGGAGTACTTTCGAATCGTTATTTGAAATGAAACTTTTCAATTTACTTTACTGTTGCTTTTAATCTACTTTTCGCAGCATTCAGTACGTGAAATCGTCAATATAATAATGTGTAATGTTCTACCCTCCTGCTGCGTAGAACCTTGAGAGATAGTGATTGCACTGAGGAAGGGTTAAAACTGCCCTTTATTAAACTCTTTAACTTATTTACAATGTGTCAACTTGACGCTAACATACTACGCCTCAACCAGGGCGGTAACTGAAACAGTAGACTCAAACTTAAAATAAGAGATATTCACAAATAGTAGAACTACCTTACACGGCTCATATAATCCCGTAGCTTACAGCGCGTACAGGAGTCTAGTGGCAGCAAGATAATAGCGCTTAAGCCACGTCAAAACCAGCAGTACCTGCTAAACAGAAGTTTGGGTATAAGCACGCACGGCAATTTCCCAGACTCTCTCTACTGAAAAGTCGATATTTAACTTAATCTTCCACGAGTGGAATTTGCATTTCTTGCGCGCGCTACTAAATTTAAATATTCTAGCGCTGACAATTAGGGGAATGAAGGCTTATAGGAAACTAACTTAAAATTAAAATTAACTGGTTATTTAAAATAAATATGAAACTCTACATTTGTCCATGCCAGAATTTAACAGCCTTGGATAAAGGTCCTTAAAGACCTGTTACAACCTGGTAAATTCTACAACTGACAGGATCTGAGCCCCGTTTACATTCAAAACACTAAAGTTTAAATGATTACAGACGAAAATTTTGTCATCATCATAGTCCTGCTGAGCATCCTTTGTCATCCTTTGGGGTTCAGTCAACTCCTTCCAGTTATCTGGAAGGAACACTTATGAATACACGATACTAAATGACATGTAGCGTTCACAATACAAAATTTTATTAAGTTCTAGCCTTTATTTAGCGTAGCTTTCTCAGCTTTTCCGAACATTACTGTTTTTCATGCCACAGTCATTCAATTCACATTCAAGCTTAACTTTTAAACTTTAATCCCCTCATGGCTCTCCATAAGGTGTGGTGTGAAAACGCAAGTGTTCTATTTTATAGTGGACAAAATCTTTACCTAAACGCACATCGACTGTTAGCACATAAGAACCTTCTTAGACACATCCTAAATTCATTTCTAAGTTCTCCATGAGCTCATAAAGATGAAAATTCACTAAAGTGTCAGCGGAGAGCCCTACAAAACACATGCATACGAAGATACTTTCTACATTCATCTTAAACGCATGCAAGTTTTCGCTCCAAAATCGCATGACTTGATTTAACTACAATTTCTTTTCCGCGAACTCAATTTACCAGGACTGAGTGTTCTGTGCATGTTCTTTGCAAACATGGTGAAGTACTTACAAGGGTTCTTCTTCTCAAGTCCTGAGCTGGAACAGGGAGCGGAAAATACGCTATGTTCTGGTGTAGATACTGTGTTGGAGGATAACTGCACTTGAAAGGGATTTAAAATCCTCTTTTATTAAATCACTTATTATTTACACACTTCCCAACTCGGGAGAGATACAGAAAGTAAAAGACCACACTTGGTCCTAACTTAACAATCAAATAAATTTAAATTAAATCAAACTTTGCTCGCAAAGCAAATCGCGGAGTTTGGCCTCTAACTGGTGCGTAGCAAGATATACTAATACTAGCGCACTTCAATTTATTTCAATATGCAATCACGTAGTAAGCACTATGGCTTATAATTTTAGCTGCTAGCTGGTCAGGCGAACGTCGAGCAGACTGACCGTGATCTGAGACTAAAGCTCTCTCACACTAAGAGGTTTCTACCTTTGGCTTAAATAGTACTTGGCTGTACTTCAAAATTAGCATAAGCTGAAAACGCGCGCTTCTTCTGACGGGAAGTTGAAACAGAGAAGAGATAGAAAGATTTAAATTAAAATAAAACTTGGTTAGTTTAACTAAAACCTTACAAATTGACTACTCATCCTCTTTCGCCACTTTGCCTTCCTGCTGGCAACGTGTCGCTTAGTCTCTGCTAACTGTTCTCTCTTATTCAAGATGTAATTGTGTATCTAAAATTATGAGGTGCTTTTAACACCCCTATTGTTCTACAAATTAACAAAATAATGAACTAAGAAATTCATCATCCTGAAAATTTTACTTGAATGGATCCTTTTCTTCGCCAAAAGTGCGAACCTAAAATAAATTTCCATTAACAAGTACTAATACGAAGCTGCTTGTATCACGCCAGGATCTTTTCGTGAGTTAACATAGTCTTTCGTCAAAGAAAACCGAACTACTAGTTCTTTACGTAACATAACAATTCTATAATACACTATACTTTGTGCTTTCGCCAAATAAAGCTGAATTAACTTTAGTGCTCAATCGAGGCAATAGCTTTTATCCCGTAACTTCGTATTAAACATTTTCATGCAATTTTACATAACAGAAAAGATTTACAGAAAAATTCACCTATCTTTGTTTTTCTTTAAAGC
Organism: Stegodyphus mimosarum; assembly: GCA_000611955.2. Classification (NCBI taxonomy): domain Eukaryota; kingdom Metazoa; phylum Arthropoda; class Arachnida; order Araneae; family Eresidae; genus Stegodyphus; species Stegodyphus mimosarum. The sequence continues at coordinate 25,309 of KK119049.1, read as the reverse complement.
TTGGTAGTCGGACATACGCTTCTCGCAGAAGTCTGCCGATGACATCTTGTTCATCCACGAGACTTTCCGTCTCTGATTCCTGTCCCCTGGTGGGAATTGATTTTTTCTTTTTTCATCTCTGATGAGTGGTCTCTTCGGATATACTGGTGGTAGATCTTGTCTTTTCCTTTTATTGTCCGGCAGACTGGTTCTTTGTACATCGGTAGTGGACGACGCTTGTCTGTAAACTCTTGGTTGTTTCGATTTTTGATCTATTCCTTCAACTTCGGCAGGCCTCTTCTTCCTTTTCTCGACGGGGGGTCTTGATTGTGGTTTTCTTTCAGTCCGCCACCTCCTTGAAGTATCTTGGCGCTGTCTGCTGCGAGATCTTGTCATGACACGGCGATGCTTGTTTCTAGCCGGGGCTTCTTTTCACCCTTAAATTTTTTCTTCGTTGGATCTTCACGTTGAGGGATTCTTTTCTCTGGAATTCTTCGGTTGGTTTGGGAACTTGTGACTTCTTTGATTCTTTGCTTTTTTGTGGGTGATGGACTTTGTGGTGCGGTGAGCATTGTCTCTGGGGAAGCCGCCACTTCTAAATCGGGAGCCAAGAAGAAATCACGTAAGACATAGAAATCTTTACGTTCATAATATTTTTTCAATTGATCTGGACTAGCCTTTATTCTTTCTCCCTGTTGTGACTGCCGATTTGGCCGTTAGGCAGCGCTGAAGTAAATATGCGATTTTGCATATTTTGTGGCAACCCTGTTGCACTCTGATCTGTAGAACTGTTACAAGAACCGACTGAGTCGGTAATAATGATTCTGAACTCTAGTTCTGAGAGTAATTCTAAAATAGCTAATGTTGTAAATAAACGTGTAAATAGTTTTACTTAGTGTGCTGATTTATTCACGTAATGAAGTGCTGTTATTGAACCGTGTTTTGAATCCGGTAAGAATTCTGACTAACCTGCTTGGAAGTGCAAATGGTGCTTCATTTCTTTGGCTATATCGTGACAGGACTCCTAAATTGAAAGTTCGGAATATAAAATTTATCTGGTAAGCGCATGCTTATTTATACCTTGATATATTTCGATATATAGTATGAACGTAATGGATAGTCTTGATAAACTGAAGCGGAAACGCGCAGTTTTGCGTACCGCTACTAAAAATATTTTAACGAAAATTGAACTTATTTTAACTGAAACATCGGAAATGACTTATGAACAAAAAATTGATCAGTTAAGTGTTCTCAAAGAACAATTAATTGAAAAGTATGACGGTCTTAAACAACTGAATTGGGAAATCGAAAGTGGTTTAACCCTTGACGATATTGAATCCGAAATTGAAGTTGTTGAAGATTATAATGAAAAAATTATTGAATGGAAAAATAGAATTACGCGGTATTTAGATAAAAATTTGAACTCTAACCCTCAAATTAATTCTCATGATTCACGTGTTTTAACTAGTGAAAATAGTGTTTCTAGTAACAATACTGAACCTAAATTTATGAAGCTTCCAAAGCTTACAATTAAAAAATATTATGGTGATTCTTGCTTATGGCTTGAGTTTTGGAGCCAATTTTCGAATGCTATAGATAGTAATGAGCATTTGACACCACTTGATAAATTTTGCTATTTGAAATCACTGCTTGGTGGAAGTGCAGCTAATGCTGTATGTGGGTTTTCGTTAACTAACGAAAATTATAGTTCAGCTATCGCGCTTTTGAAAGAACAGTTTGGTAGAACTGATGTCGTTATTAACGCTCATATCAATAAGCTTTTAAATCTCAATCCAGTAAAAAATTCTTCTAACTTAAGAGCTTTGAGGGAACTCTATGACAATTGTGAAATTCAGATTCGTAATTTAAACTCTTTAGGGGTTGCATCTGGAAGTTATGGTCATTTATTATGCCCAATTTTACTTAAGTTGATTCCACCAGATATTGCTTTAGAATTTAATAGAAGGCGTGCCAAAAGTTCGGACTGGGATATCAATGAACTAATCACCTTTATTAAAGAAGAAATATAATCGCATGAAGTTACAGTGCATTTGAATAGTTTCGTAAGGATATCTCATGATAAACCAGAAAAATATAGACACCAAAATTTTAAACGTAATATTCCTACAGCATCTGCTTTGTCAGCTAGTGTTAAGAATAACTGTTTCTTTTGCAGCAGTTCAGAACATAATTCTAATTTCTGTGAATCGCTTTCGGTTCCTGAGAAGCGTAAAAACTAAAGAGCGATGGTAGGTGTTTTGTGTGCTTTAGGAAATTGCATATTGCTGCGAAGTGTAAACTTCTAAATGAGCCTTGCAAAATATGCGGTAGTAAATTTCATAATGTTTCGATATGCATGAAATCAAATGAAAAGCCCCCGATGTTCCTAAAAATGAAAGTGATATCATAGTAACTTCCGTTTCTCAATGTGAGATTAAAAACTCAGATTTATTTAATGAAGTTGTATTGCAAACATGTTGCGTGAAAGTATCATCCGATTTAAAGTCAAAATTTGCTTTGTGTCTTTTTGACAGTGGCAGTCAACGGACATTTATTACCAAAGAATTAACATCATACATAAAACCCCCAGTAGTAAGAAAGGAAAAACTGCTAGTATACTCTTTCGGCGCGCTTAAAGCAAAACAAAAAATTTATGACGTGGTCAAGGTTACCTTACCGAATGTGAAAATTCCCGAACGAAACATATGCATAGAGGCGTTGGTGACAGACACGATTTCTACTGCGATGATTTATCCGCCTAGACTAAACACAGATGTCCAAAGTAAATTAAAGAAATACGAGTTGTCTAATTGGAATACGTTATGCAGCTTACGAGTGCAGTTATTGATAGGCGTCGATTATCTCTAGCAAATAAACATTCCTGGAACAGCAGAAAAATAACAAAATCGCTATTTGTGTGTGAAAGCTTATTTGGATGGTCGCTTTGTGGTTCCATATATAATGATGAAAAGGGAAAAAATAAAGACGCATCCGTTTTCAAGTTATCTGTTGAAAATGCCGAACAGGAAGATTTAAAGAAATTATGGGACCTTGAAGCAATTGGTATTAGTGACGATGAATTTTCAAAAATAGATAAAGAAATCATTAATAAATTTGAAAACGATTTAAAATTCGTTAATAACAGATATGAAGCGAAATTATTGTGGAAGAACAGTAAAGAAAGGTTAGGGACTAATTTCAAAATAGCGAAGAATCGTTTCTTTGAATTAAATCGTAAACTCGCGAAAAATGACGATCTTCTCCAACAATATAAAGACATTGTTACTGAACAAAAGGGAAATAACGTAGTTGAAGAATGTTCAGATAATGACGTTGAGAACGGCTATTTCATGCCGAATAGACCCGTTACGAGGGACGACAAATCCACCACTAAAGTGAGGATGGTCTTTGATGCTTCTTCAAAAGAAAATCAGTTCAAATCTTTAAATGATTGTTTATGGCCAGGGCCCAATTTAAACCCAAACATTTTAGATATTATCATTAATTTCCGAAAACATGAAGTGGCATTCTGCACGGATCTAGAGAAGGCTTTTCTACAAATTGGCTTGACGCCAGAAGACGGAAATTATTTAAAATTTTTGTGGTTTGATGATAAGGCAGTTGACCTATTCAAAATTCTAAGATTTACCCATGTACCATGCGGTGTTACCTGTAGCCCCTTCATTTTAGCTGCTACTATCAAATGTCATATTCAGAAGTATAAGAAAGAACATTATAAAGTTTATGAAATGTTAGATACATCCCTGTATGTCGATGATTGAATTTCCGGTTCAAATTCTGATGAAGAAGAGTACTATTTATCTTCTACTGCCGCTAAAATTCTTAAAGATGCTGAGATGCAATTACGTAAATTTAACTCTAATTCTATGGAACTAAGGGAAATGTGGAAAGAAAATATATTATGCAGTGAACAAGAAAATTCTGCCCTCCATTTAAAAGTTTTAGGAATATTATGGAATACCGATTCTGATATCTTTCAACTGGATGCTCAGCCTCTTATAGATAACCTAGAGAGTATCAAATCTACAAAGTGTTGTGTTTTAAAGACTATGTTAAAGGTATATGATCCCGTAGGGTTTATATCTCCATTCACCATACGAATTAAAATCTTATTGCAAGAAATTTGGAAAAGAGGTTTGGCCTGGGATGATGATTTACCCCTAGATTTGGAAAATGTATGGAAGGGTTGGTACTCTGAAACGGAACATCTTAAGAGATTAGAGATACCTAGGATGTATTTCCAACAAGGAATGAATTTGGTAAAAGATCAGGTACAAACATACATTTTCTGTGATTCTAGTCCTAAGGCATTTGGTGCAGTAGCCTATTTTAGGTACTTCACCAAAGATAATGAAATTAAAACAAGTTTCATCTGTACAAAAAGTACAGTCTCTCCTGTGAAACCAATAAAGCTTCCCCGATTAGAATTAATGGGAGCCGTAATTGCCGCAAAGATGTCTAAAACTTTAAAGATGGCACTAGACTTTAAAAATGCGAAAATAAAGTTTTGGACAGATTCAACAATAACGCTTCATTGGATAAAAGGATCTGCTACGAATTGGAAGCCCTTTGTTTCCAACAGAGTCAGAGAAATTCAATCCCTTACGGATCCTGAAAACTGGAACTATTGTAGCGGAAAAGAAAATCCAGCTGATTTAGTGACGCGAGGTGAAAAGCTGATAACACTTATAGGAAATAACGTCTGGTGGCAAGGTCCAGTTTGGTTATCACTTCACGAACATTCATGGCCGTCAGAATTAGTGACTGAATTAAGCGAAGACGCGCTAATTGAAAGAAAGTTGAAACCTCAAATTACTCAATTATGTTGTACCATAACACCGGAAACAATTTTAGACGTTGAGAAGTTTAGCAGTCTCAAAAGACTTTACCGTATCACGGCATGGATAATGCGCTTTATGCATAATTCAAATAAAAGAAACTCTAAGGTCTGCGGTCCATTGACAGCTTCAGAACTGGATAATGCAGAAATGTATTGGATTAAATGTACTCAAGAAACGGCATTTAACGTTGAAATAAACCAACTAAAATGTGGAAAATCTATTAGTAAGGAATCAAATTTATATAACCTTAATCCCGAATTAGATGAAAGTGGATTGCTTGTGCTGAAAGGTAGACTACAATTCTCTGAATTCCAAGAACGAGAAAAACACCCATGGATACTTCCTGACAAATCTAAATTTGTCAAGCTGTTGATTATGGATACCCATGAGAGGTTATATCATTTTGGAGTAGCTACGACATTATCACATCTTCGAGAGAAATATTTTATCATCAAAGGAAGAAGATGCGTGAAATCGGTTCTGAAAACTTGCTTAATTTGTAAAAGATTTAATGCTACTCCAGGTAAGGAAGTAGTAGCACCATTACCTAAAGATAGGATTATTGAAACTCCGCCATTTGAAACAACTGGCTTAGATTTTGCTGGACCGATTTATATCAAAACTTCATCTGGTCCAGAAAAGGCTTATATTTTAGTATTTACTGGCGCGGTAATTAGGGACGTACATCTAGAATTGGTAACAAATTTGAACACTGACACCTTTATTCTAGCTCTTCGAAGGTTCGTTGCACGAAGAGGACTTTGTAAAATAGTTTACGGTGATAACGCAAAAACATTTATCAACGCTGATTCAGTACTAAAAGAAATTTGGAAGAACATTTCAAAGGAAAGAGTTCTAGATTATCTCTCAAGAAATAAAATAACATGGAAATTTATTGTGCCTAGAGCCTCATGGTGGGGCGGTTTTTGGGAAAGGATGGTTCGCACCGTTAAAACTCCACTGAAAAAAAAATCCTTGGTAGGACTTGTCTTACGTGTGAAGAAATGGAAACGACATTGACTGAAATTGAGGCAGTTATCAACTCTCGACCATTGTGTTATATCTACGAACAACCTTCCGAACCAGAGCCTTTAACTCCAGCCCATTTTTTAGTAGGAAAACGACTAACATCATTGCCTCATGGATTGCCTATAATCACTGGATCTGAATCCAACAGAAGAATGCTTACCAAAAAATTTAAATACCGACAACAAGCCATTAACCATTTTTGGAAACGCTGGAGAAAAGAATATCTGTTAGAACTTCGCTCTGCGTGTCGAGTCACTCCAACAGAGTCCTTATCAATTAAAGTGGGTGACATAGTGTTGATCCATGACGAAAAGTTACCAAAGTATCTTTGGAAGTACGGATGTGTTAAAGAGCTGTGTTTAGGACGTGATTCAAAAGTTAGATCCTGTGTGCTCCAAACACCAACAGGAATTATAAAGAGACCCATTCAGTTATTATATAAATTTGAACTGGACTTATTAGACTAATATTTGAATGGACATTCATAAAATTATTTGCATTAATTTTCATTTATTCGTATAATTCATTTATTATTTTTATTATTATAGATTCCAACCTTAGATTGTATTTAGAATTTGAATATTGCTTGTCTACTGTATTAAGTATAATTTCGTATTTTGTTTTTGTCCAAGAATTTGAAATGCTTGCTTACTTTGAAAGTGTTTAATACCTAAGTATTAATTTAGATTATTATATTTTGAATTAATTATTTTGTTTTAATGATGATGAACAATAGGGATTGTTCATCCGGGGGCAGTGTGTTGTGACTGCCGATTTGGCCGTTAGGCAGCGCTGAAGTAAATATGTGATTTTGCATATTTTGTGGCAACCCTGTTGCACTCTGATCTGTAGAACTGTTACAAGAACCGACTGAGTCGGTAATAAGGATTCTGAACTCTCGTTCTGAGAGTAATTCTTAAATAGCTAATGTTGTAAATAAACGTGTAAATAGTTTTACTTAGTGTGCTGATTTATTCACGTATTGAAGTGCTGTTATTGAACTGTGTTTTGAATCCGGTAAGAATTCTGACTAACCTGCTTGGAAGGGCAAATGCTGCTTCACTCCCGAATCAGCTTTTAAGTGGATCACCGCTCCAAAGATCTGCTGTACTACATAAGGTCCTTCAAATGTATGGGCGAATTTTAATACGACGTTTTCATGTGCACTAGACAGAATTAATTTTCTTTTCAACACCTTATCCCCCACTTTAAAATCTGATTCGCGGCGTTTCTTGTCATAATAAATTTTCTGCCGCTTTCTTGCTACGTCGGAATTTTTCAAAGCTTCATCAACCAGCTTTTGAATATTTGCCTGTTTAAATTCTGGCTCTTACTCTTGAACAAAAAAAGTTTGTCTAAAGGAGTGAATATCTTCCTACCCAGAAATAATTCAGCGGGCGTTTTACCCATTGTAACATGCTTGGCGTTCTCAAAGCATAGGCTAGTTCATCAACGCAGCAACCCCAGCGTTTATGATAATTTTTAACATATCTTCTAATTATTTTAACAATGTTTTTATTAATTCTTTCCGCGATGTTTGCTTGTGGTCTGTACGGGACCACTTTCATATGCCGTATGTCAAGCCCTTTACACAAGTTCTCAAAAATTTGATTAACAAATTGCCTACCATTATCGCTTACTACTTTTAACGGTGCACCGTATTTTAAAATATACTTATGTAAGAGCGCATCTGCAACTATTTTAGCTGACGTTCGCTTCAAAGGAATTATTTCTACCCACTAGAAAAATGGTCTGCAATTATCAAAAGATATTGGTTTTTATTTAACTCGCTTTGGGGAAAAGGGTCAAGAACGTCTATTGCAAGGATCTCGTTAGGAAAAGTACCGCGAATACTATTTAGATACCCGACCGGGCTATAATTAACGTCGTTAATTAACTGACATAACTTACAGGACCTGACATACGCTGTTACTATCTTCTGCAGTTGCGGAAAATACACCGCTTCGCGTACTCCACGCACCGTTTTTCTTATATGTAAATGACCCGCTGTGGGGTTATCATGAAGTTCCTGCAAAATACTCAACTGTAGTGTGGCAGGGATGGCTGGTTTCAGTTCGTGATTTTCGTTTGTTGATTTAGTATAGAACAACAGATTATCTATGATCTCGTAATTTCAGGCCCTATTTCCAATTGCAGCAAGATCTACATGTTCAAAATTATCTGGATCCTTTAAATAAGCAGAGATATCACCGAAATCTGGATCCTTCGGCAATTCAGCTATAATTGTTTCACGAGAATCTAAAACTTTAGAAGTTAACATAGCACATTTTATTTGATTCCCATTTTCATTCAGTTTAATTCTTGGCAAGGCGTCGGCCACTGTATTTTCCTTACCGGGAGTGCGCTTAATTATTAAGTTGTATTTTTGTAACTTTAAGGCCCATCTAATTAATATAGGAGTTAAATTCTTTCCAGAATATAATCTGCCTATGGCCGCATGATCAGAGTATATTGTAACTGGGGCTTTTCGGAAGTATACCCTAAACTTTTGAACTGAGATTAACACTGCTAACGTTTCCCTTTCTGTTGCTGTGTAGTTCCTTTGAGTCTGACCTAGAATTTTGCTAAAGAATGTCAATGGGCGCCCTTTTTGAGGTGCTAAAGAATGTCAAGGGGTGAACTGCACCCACGGCGTAATCTTACGCATCCGTCGCGATCTCCAAATTTTCGTCCCCTTACTAGAATTTTAATACTGGGGCATTAATTTGAGCTGTTTTCAATTTTTCGAAAGCTGTGTTTGCCTCCGCTGTTCATGTAAACTTGGATTTCTTTCGATTTAACACTAACAAATGTTCAACAATATCGGCAAAATTTTGGATAAACGAACGATAATATGAGCACATTCCAATAAAGGATGAAAGTTTTTCCGCAGTATTTGGCGGAGAATAATTTTTGATTGCTTTAATTTTAGAATCTTCCGTTTCGATGCCTTGAGCTGAAATTTTGTATCTAAATATCGCAGTTCCTTAGTTGCGAGTTTACATTTTGCGGCATTAATAGTTAAACCTGCTTCTTTTATTAATGAAAAATCTTCGTGGAGCTCTTCCACGTAATGTTCAATAGTATCACTGGTTATGATAATGTCATCGAGATAAATGAGCGTGGAGTTTCCTGGGACGGGACGTAAAATTATGTCCATAGCGCGATGAAACGTTGATGGGGCCCCACAAAGTCCAAACGGCATGCGTAAAAATGCATAAGCACCCGATTTTGTAATAAACGCGGTTTTATTTACATCTTCTGGTTTCATGGCTATTTGAAAGTAGCCTGAAGTAAGATCAAGAGTGGTCATATATTTTGTAGACCTAATTTTCCGTATTATTTCTTCTATTACCGGTAAAGGGTAAACAGGGAATTTAGTCATGCTATTAAGTTTTCTGTAATCGATCGCAAAACGATAAGCTTTTGGATTCGAAGAAGGCAAGTTATTTCTCTTTCTGCATAGCACAACTGGGCTAGCTTATTCACTATTGAAGGGAATAATTATTTTATCCCTTAACATTTGTTTTATATGGTGTTCTATTATTGCTTCTTTTTCCTTATCAGAACGGTATGGTTTTGCTTTACAAGGTTCGCTTAATTTTAGTTCTATCGCATGGGTGACAATTTGTGTATTCCCTGGCTTCTCAGAAAATAATGTGCTAAAGTTACTTACAAGTTGCTCCAGCTTGGCTTTTTGATCTTCTTTTAGATGTTGGAAATCTATGTTTCAGATCTTACTTCTTCCACCAGCTTTGGCACCATATCAAAGAAAATGGAATTTTCTTCAAAATTTATTGTGGCGTTCGCCGACCTGAGGAACTCTGTACCTAAAATGACTTGGTTTTGCAAGTTTTTGACAACAACAAATAATACTTTTAAAGTTTCGTTTTTTACCTGAACATTCAGTGACAGCTTTCCGACACATTCACAAACGTTCCCTTGTGCGGCAACAATTTCTGTGCTATAATTTTTAAACAGTATTATTCTTAGGAAATTTCGATGATAGAAGTTGTGGCTCAAAAAATTTCCTTCCGCGCCGGTGACGACGAGTGCTTCTACGGGTACATCGTTTAAAAGAACCTGGATTACCGGTAGTTGTTAATTTTTTACTACCACAGTATTTACATACGACTTAAAGGGATTTTGGTGATGCATACGGTGTCTGAACCCTCAATTTCTCAGGCCCCTTTATTCATTTAAATTTATTTTTCTTCCTGATGTGTGCTGGGTGCGCTGGCGGTCTTTGGCTTGGCAGTTTTCGTTCTTGCTTGTTGACGGCCTGGTAAGAAAACGTTTTCCTCCATTGTATTTGTTTCTTTCTGCGGCCGGCTGTCGGGAGAAGTGCTGATCGAAACCCTGGGTAGGAAATCTCGAATTTTCGGCTATCCTCCGGTTCTGAAACTTTATAGCTAATTCAAATAATTCTTCCAGCATTCTTGGGTTTCTCAGTTCCACGAAATCTTGTACTGCGGGTAATAATCTTGGTAATAAAATTTCAGTTACTTCATTATTGTGCTTCCTTCCATATAGCATATTCACTAATTTGACTTTACGCAGGATAAACTCGGTAAGGGGTTCAACTTTCCGTTGATAAAAGCTGTACAGCTCTGCTTCCAGCTTCGCACGATCTTTCACGATTGGGAAGACTTTCAGCAGTGCCGCTTTGAAATTCTCAAAATTGCAGGTGAGGCTTCGAACTTTCCCAAGTAAGAATTTTCCGATCCCTTTCCACCAAGATTCCGTCTGTCCTCGAAGGGCACTGGAGGCTATGGCTACGTTTTGCCTCTCGGGTACCGGATATAACTGAAAGTGCGTTTCCAGCGATTCTAGGAATGAAGTGACGGAGTTTTTACCGTCGAATATTACTGCTGACTTGATAGCTGCTCGCATCGTGTGTATTAAGAAGGCAAATTCATCCAATGGGCTTATCACCATCGAATCTACGACTTCTGTATCTTGCAAGGATGATTGTCTGTCCTGATTAATGGCCATTGGATTCGAGTTAGAAATTCGAGCGCTAGATGTAACTTTCTACCTTCCTGCTGCTGCGTAGAACCTTGAGAGATAGTTATTGCACCGAGGAAGGGTTAAAACTGCCCTTTATTAAACTCTTTAACTTATTTACAATGCTTCAACTTTACGCTAACATACTACGCCTCAACTTGGGCGGTAACTGAAATAGTTGAATCAAACTTAAAATAAGAGATGTTCATAAATAGTGGAATTACCCTATAGGGCTCATATAATCCTGTAGCCTACAGCGCGCAAATGAGTCTAGTTGCAGCAAGATAATAGCGCTTAAGCCACGTCAAAACCAGCAGTACTGCTAAACAGAAGTTTGCGTATAAGCACACACGGCAATTTCCCAGAATTTCTCTTTCTTCACTGGACGTCGATATTTAACTTATACTTTCACTAGTAGAATTTGCATTTCTTGCGCGCGCTACTAAATTTAAATATTCTGGCTTTGACAATTAGGGGAATGAAGGCTTATAGGAAAGTAACTTAAAATTATAATTAACTGTTATTATAAATAAATATAAAAAATTAGTTTAAAAATAAATATAAATTAATTTAAAATCAATATAAATCCCTACAAGTGTACCAAAAGGTTTTTTTGAAAAGAAAAAACTTTACCATACATATTTTCTCCAAAACTTGTATGTTCAAATCGTTTTCTTTATGAAGTTTATGATAAATAAGTTTTATATGTAACAAATATATCGTTTACATTACAAAAGTTCTTATTTATTACTTGTATATTAAAGTTCTTATTTATTATTGTATATATAAGTCATGTTGGTAAGCGGAGTAAATCACAGAGTACTATATATTAATGTAATATCTTTTCTGTACGTTTATCAATTATTTTGTCTGTAAGTTTATAATGTAACCAGTTATTTATAAGTTTGCTAAATTAAGCGAAAAAACCTTAGATAGGGGCAGATTTTATATAAAAATTAAAAACATATTAGTATGTAAAACCTCCTGGATTTTATATGAAAATCTCCGCAAATCTAGGCTTTCTTCCTTTTCTTAATGCTATACTTTACCCCGTCGACATATTCCTTTTTACTTCCTTGTACGAAGTAAAAGGAATTAGAGTTAGAGTATTCATTAAAGATTTTGTTAAAATAGTTGAACCTTTGTTGGTGCTTAAACGAAAAAAGACTAGGTTCACATGGGCAGCGGAGGCGAACACGGCGTTTGATGAATTGAAACAAGCCTTAAATAATACCCCTGTTCTTAAATTCCCGGAAGGGGATAAAAATTTGGAGATTGCAGCAGAAGCGTCAGACTATGCAGTTAGCGCAGTTCTTTGCCAAAATGGGCAGCCGATAGCTTTTTTTTAGCAAGACGCTTAATCAAACTCAATGAAATTATACCGCAACTGAGAGGGAAACCCTCACGGTCCTATTAGCGGTGCAAAAGTTCCGTGTGTACTTTGGGAGTTGCAGTTGCAGTCCGCAGCAGTTGGCCGCCTATACTCCGGTGAAAATCTTTTGCCCCGGCTCATGCGTTGGACACTAACTCTGCAAGAGTTTAATTTAATAATAAAACACACGCCGGAGAAGGAAAATGTAGTTGGAGACGCACTGTCAAGAATAAAGATCGATGAAGACGGAAATAAAATTAATGCTAACTGCGAAAATAATTAAATCCCGGGGAACAATAATTGCCGATTTAAAAACGGACCGAGAATTTAAAGACATTTACGCTTGTCTGGAAGATTCCGAAAATTTTGAACATGTAGACTTAACGGCAATTCTCAATAGAGCGGCCCATTATGAAGTTATTGATAAATTGCTCTTTTACACGAAAACAACCAACGATAATCAAGAATTGCGATCAGTAGTCCCAATGAGCCTAAGCTTAAGTATTCTAGAGAAGCTCCATGATTCAAAATTAGGAGCCCATCTCGGGGTTAGGAAAACCCTGAGATGGGCTCCTAATTTGCTCCGCTTCGCGGACCCTGCAAAGGGTCCGCGAAGCGGAGCGTATTATATTTTCCGCAGTTATACAAAGGTATGACGGTGTATGCCAGGTCATGTCACTTGTGTCAATTAATTAACGACGTTATTTACAACCCGGCCGGGTACTTAAATAGCATAAAAACCACTTTCCCAAATGAATTGGTTCGCATTGATTTGCTTGGTCCCTACGCTAGAATAAAGATTAATAAAAATAGATATTTGTTAACCATTGTGGATCATTTCTCAAAATGGGTGGAGATAATTCCTCTTAAACGAATTTCAATAAAAATAGTAGCAGATTCGTTTCTAAATAAATATATCTTAAAATACGGGGGCACTGTAAAAGTAATATCAGATAAAGGTAGGCAATTCGTAAGTAACTTATTTGGAAATGTTTGTACAGATCTTGGCATACGCCATCTAAAAATGGTACCTTATAGACCGCAATTAAATATTGTGGAACGCATAAATAAGAATATAGTTAAAATTATTTGGGGGATATGTTAAGAATTATCATGACCATTGGGACAGCTGTGTCAATGAATTAGACTTTGCCTTGAGAACAGCAAAACATGATACCACACAAAGAACCCTCACAGAATTATTCCTAGGAAGAAAAATTTTAACGCCACTGGATAAGCTGTTTTTCGTTTAACGAAGACAGGAAGAGTTTCAATTGAATGATATCCAGAAAATTATAAATGAGACCATCAAAAATTCTGATGCGGCAAGGTCGAAACAAAAAGTCTACCATGATAAAAAGAGACGCGAGGTAGAATATACGATAGGGTAAAGAGTATTAAAAATTAAATATGCTTTATCATCTGCACCCGAAAATAGGGTAGCCAAATTTGAGCCCAGGTTTGAGGGAGCCATTCATTATAGAAAATATCAAATTTTCTACGGTTTACTTAAAGGCGGAAAATGGACAGCAAACAATTGCTAATGTGGACCAGCTGAAATCGCATTATAGTCGTACTGATTTTCAAATTTTAAAAGATCTATTGCAGGATCCTGGGAGTACGCCAAGAACATTGGTGTCGCTGTCACTTAGCAAGGTTCTCCCAGCAACCAAAAGAAAACAAGTGGAGAACACTGAAGAAAGTACCGCGAAACGAATGCAGCAGCAGCCGCAAGGTTCAGGCTCCGCGAAAATGAAGAGAACGAAAAAAAGAAAAGTTCCCCTACAGCAGAAGTAAGTGTCGATGGGAAAGCGGAAAAAACCCATGGATAGTATTCCAAGAAAACGTCCAACTCTTTAAAAGAAGGCAACCACTTCAAAAGAAGCCACAGGAACGCCGAAGCGAAGATACACGAGGGAGGAAAGGTCAGGTGACGTGGAAGCGGTGCCATTCCAGCATGCTAAGAGGCCCAAAAGGAGGTTTAAAGATCCTCAGCAAAGAAGCCGGCCTCAGGACCTAAAGAAAGGATCAGGTTTCAAGAATCCTCAACTCATCCGAAAGTCGGCGCGATTCATTGAAAAACGAAAAAAGCGGAAAAGAGTACCAACGGATGCAACAAGCCAGCCCAGCCGGAAAAGAAGATTGGAAGTTCCGAAGTATCCTACTTTCGAGGAGTTCTGCTTCATTAGGATGGAAGAGTTTAGAAGAAAAAAAGATAAGTGAACATTTTCCTTCTTTCCTATTTTGCATTGAAAATTCGATTTATGTCATGTTGTTTAAAGTTGCTAAATGCTGTTTAAAGCAAAAATTTGAATTCGCAAGTTTGCGAGAATGTAGTTGTAACTATCTTTTAAACGGGAAAATTTTTTGAATTCGCAAGTTGGCGAGAATTTATTTTGAAAATACCTTTTAGAGAATTCTCAAGTTGCGAGAAACTAATTTGTGAGTATTTTAGTCGAAAGGTTTTAATCTAAAATGTGTTAACTTAGAGAAAGATTGTAGCAAAAGTTTGTAAATTTTGTATAGCAACTGTAACGAATGTTGTAAAATGAATTTTAAAATATTGCATGTTTAAATGTTGTATTGAATGTAGAAATACTATTATCAGCTTTAAAACTATTGTAAAATCAAACTAGTACAAATGTAAGTTTTGGTCAAGCATGACCGTAAAATACTGTATATAATAGATGAATTGAAGGAAGTACAGATTGAATTAAGAAGTTAATTCAAGTTCTATTTTAGCACACTAGAAGTAGTTTTGATGTTTAAAGAGTCTTCTAAGGTCTTGAGTCTCAAACCTTTAACAAATAGTAGTTGTTGTATAGGTGGTAGAGTAGTGAGCCGAAACACAACAGTAACACGCTCAAATTCGCTCAGAACAATTTCTGGAGAGCGTGGGGGGAAGGAGATTTAAATTTTGTGTGAATGAAAGCTGGTAGAGGGTCAAAATAATTTCATTAAAAGGATAGAGGTAAGAAAAATAAAATGGCTTGTGAAAGAAATCCACTAATACTTTTTCCTTCCAGATTAATTGGAAGGACAAGACTGATGTCTGACTGAAAGTAAAGGTGAAGCAGATGTATGTCAAATTGTAAAATTATGAATGTAAAATTCTTGGTTTTAGTATAGCTTTAGAAATTTTTGCAAAGTTGGCCCTAAACAGGAAAAGTTTTAATGATGAATTCAAGAAAGCACTATTGCTACAAGTTTAAACTTTGATGAAAAAAAGTTTTGTAGAATTTACACTCTTAAAAAAGGTCGTTTTGAGACCTTATTCTTCGAGTGGTTAAATTCTCGTGGAGAAAAATAATATATTTATCCTAGTTTTATTAACAGTTATTTTAATTTTATGCATCTTTCCTATCATTCTAGTTTCAGCTTACAATTTCCCACCAGAATGTAATTTCAGAAAAGCAGTTAATGCAAATGAGTAGAGTAGTATTTAAGTCAATGTTTCACGGACTTCGAGAGAGAGAGTCTGAGTTTCTGACTAGCGTTTGCCTTTTGGCTACGTCTCTCTTAGATATTGCTACGCTCGGCCATACTTTAGGCCCTTGTTTGGCTTCGCCGACTTAATTAAGATTTAGGGGCCAACTACTTAGAATCGTGATAGCTTCGGGTATATTTTCAGTTAGCTTTAGTTAAACTTAGTTAAGTTTAATTTCCTGTTCATTTGAATTCAAGCCCAAGTGGAGGCTTTGCTGTACCTTCCTAGTTAGGAACTGATTATATTTATTCTGAGAAATAAAGGGTAGTTAACCCTTCTTAAGTCTTACGTCTCTGTTAACACACTTGAGCGATTATTCGCTTGTTAGTGTTTGTGGGGTTCAAGTATTGAACACTGAACTAAATAAGTGAAACCCCACAAGTCGATCAATCTATTGAGGATAAATTGTTCAAGGAAATAGAAAAATTAAACAAACGTATTGATCGTATTTTCCTTTCTCGAGATCGCTCGCCAAATCGCAGAGATCGCAGTAAAGAAAGGAGCAATTCCAAAAGCAGAGATTTTTCTGTTTGCTGGTATCATAGACGTTTTGGAAAACAATGTAGAGAAGACAAGTGTATCAAACCTTGTTCATGGAAGGGAAACGACTTATTCTTTGCCTCAAATTTTACGTCGCCTTTTCGTTCGTGAACGGAGAACAAACTTTTCATTCTTGGTCGATAACGGCTCTGACGTGTCCTTACTTCCGGCAAACAATTCACAAAAAACGAAACTCTCGCCAACAAATACTTCTTGCTGCTAATTATTCAGCTATCCATGTTTATGGTCGAAAAACACTTTCTTTAGATTTCAAACTAAGACGACGGTTTACTTGGACTTTTCTTATAGCAAATGTTAGTACGCCCATTCTTGCAGTAGATTTCCACCATTGCTTTTAATTGGTGCCTGATAAAAACAAATGTATCAAATATTTAAAAACAAAGTTTCAGACTGTAGGCAGCGTGCAAAATGCAGACATTATTCAGTAAACACTGTCTTCAATGATACAAGTTATCACAAAATTTTAAAAGAATTTCCTTGCATTACTAAATTACCAGATCCTAACCAACCTGTTCAACACAACACTGTTCATCATATTATAACTAAAGGTCCACCTGTGGTTGCGAAACCTCGTCAATTAGCCCCAGATCGCTCAAAAAGAGCAAAGCAAGAATTTCGAGCTATGATGCAACTAGGGCATTTAAGACCGTCGAGAAGCAATTATGCATCTCCACTTCACATGATTCCAAAAAAGGGAACTTTAGAATGGAGACTTGTAGGAGATTATCGTGCTTTGAGCGCACAAACGATAAAAGATAAATACGCCATTCCATGCTTAGTTAATTTTACTGCAGCATTGTACGGTATTAAAATTTTTAGTCATGTTGATTCGATCAAGGCATATCATACCAATCAAGTATCATATCAATATCAGATACCAATCAACCCCGCCGACATTTACAAAACCGCCATATGGTTTATTCGAAAGTACCCATATGCAATTTAGTTTATGTAACGCATCCGCGACTTTTAAACGTTTTATAGACGAAGTCACGCGAGATTTAGTAGGTGTTTACGCTTTCATCGACGACTTGCTTATAGCCTCTTAAGATTCAGATGAATACTGCAAGCATTTGAAAGCCTTATTTTCAAAACTTCATTAATATGGACTTTGCATAAATGTTTCAAAATGCACATTTTGTCAAACATCTATTGATTTCTTAGATTTTCAACTTAGTGAAATCGGAATTGAAACTTTTCCTGACAAAGTCAAATGTGTTTTATATTTCTCTCAACCTACCACCCTCGCTCAGCTTCCTCGAATTTTAGGCATGTTTAACTTTTAGAGATATTTCATACCTAAAGCAGCGCACATTCTTTCTCCTTGAATGAAATTGTTATAAGGACATATCAATAAAAGAAATCTCTTTCTCGTGTTAAGGATTCATCCTCACCTTTAAATTGAAACTAAAATGCTGAACAAGCCTGTATTGCTGCCATAAATGCCATTGCTCAGGCCACCCGTTTTAGACACCCTATTCCCGGAGCCCGGTTAAGCATCTGGGTAGATGCTTCAGATGTCGCAATAGGCGGCACTCTTATGCAGTTGCCTCAACAAACATGGGAACCCATAGCATTTTTCACTATGAAACTGAACAAAAGTCAACAGAAAAGGTCCGTGTACAAGGGAACTGTTTTCAATTTATTCTGCGATTTCGAAATTCCGACAAATGTTAGAGGGCAGAAAATTTCAAATTTGTCAGAAAACCTTAATATACGCTTTTAAGCAGAATCCTCACAAATGTTCACCTCGGCAATTACGCCATTTAGATTTTATTTCTGAGTATTCTACCGATATTAGGCATGTGCAAGGTTCTAAAAACGTTGTTGCTGAAGATCTTTCTAGAATCAAAATTGATTCCATAACGAAATCTCCATTTCTGGATTTTAAAAAATTTTCTGAAGCTCAACAGCATGATCCGGAGGTAGAAAACCTTCTCAAAAACAATCCATCATCTTTGAAGCTGGAATTCAAGTCGTATCAATACTCCGATGGTAACATTTGTGACGTTTCTACTGACGTTTCTCGTCCATTTGTGCCAAACTCCTTTCGCAGAATCATCTTTAATCATCTGCAAATTCTATCACATCCAGGAATTGCAGCTACCACAAAACTCATTGGTTCTAGTTATGTATGGCCCGATATGAAAAGTCAAATCATAAATTGGGTGAAATCCTGTGATTCTTGCCAGCGATCGAAAGCAACGAGACACACTGAAGCACCATTGGGTACATTACTGCTTCCTGATGCACGTTTTTCACAAATGCATATGGATATCGTTGGCCCGTTACCGGCATCAGAAGGCAAAATGGACCTTTTGACTTTCAGATGGCCTGAAGGAACCCCGACATGAAAACGGAACTTATCCCAGATATGAAAACGGAAACTACTTGCGGAGCTATTTTCAACTCATAGTTATCTCGCTTTGGCTACTCATCGGTTGTAACAACTGACCAAGGCGCTCAAATGACATCCGCAATGTTTGCAGAGTTTACTTGCATTTTTGAAACAAACAGAATCACAATGACAACATATCATCCAATGTCAAATGGCATTGTTGAGCGATTTTACCGGCGCTTAAAATCCTCTCTGAAGGCTCTTGAGACCAATAACTGGAGTGAGACACTTTCAGTTGTTCTGCTTGGCATTCAGGCAGCAATTAAGGAGGATATACAAACATCTTGTGCAGAACTGGTGTACGGCATAACACTCAGGCTGCCTAGTGACATGATAACATCATCTACGATATCTTTATGCCATATTTTATTCATCACCAAGCTCCGGCATAGAATGCGGTAATTAAACCCAGTAGCGAAATCTGCGCATTGTTTAGATAGGTATTGCGTAAGTTCGCACCTAAAATAGTACACACATGTATACTTACGTATAGATCGAGTCAATCCACCGCTGTACTCAGGTCCGCATTCATGTCCTTCAGAGAACGGACAAAACGTTCGCAATTCAAATAAACGGCTTTAAATCTACGGTGTCCGTGTGATAGACCATGTGAAACCGCGTATTTGCTTTCAGACTCTCTTTTATTTGAACCGAACTCAGATAGAGACTTAAAGACACGAACTGTCACAAAATCAGGAAGGCGTGTGCACTTTAAAAGTATCCATAAGCAACTTGCTTCTTATATTATAGTTTAAAAAATGTTTCAAATTTAATTTTTCACATATTTATTAATATTTTACTTTTATATGTGTGCATTATTACCTAGTCATAATGTTGAATCGCATTTTGATTTTTCTAATTTCATATCCTAATTTTGTGTTAAAACAAATACTCGACAGCACAGATCCTCTTAAATATTTCATCACTCGATGCCGTTCCTTTGAATTGCCGTCTAAGGAACTGGAGGGAAACTCTGTGGTGATAGAATTAAGGAGAGTGCCTCGCGTCCCCTTGTGTATGTCGATAAATACGGCAACTCTAGTAGAAGCGCAGAGAGAGAAGAGACCGGTTATTCGAGCAATAGCACGCATATTTGAAGTCTCGAAATAAAGATAAATTTTTACTGCGTAATATGTCTTCTGAAATTTTTCGATTATTACAGAGAGAACATTTAATGAAATATGAGGAACTAGAATCCCGTGGGATCTACCACATCCATCTCAATATACAAAAGCTATATAATTGATACACAAAGGATACAAAGATGCTTTGAAACAATCAATTTATACATGTCTGACGGTAGGAAAAAATAAAACTACAGTATGCCTACAATAAACATAGATATCTGGTGTTGCAAAATTACTTGTGGGCCTATTTCGGTTTAGTTTACTTGTAGGCTACGGTTTCTATCGAATGGTCACTTAAACAAAACGTTCCTGAAAATATTCAAATTTGATACTTTTACAATTTGTACATATAAATGTAAATATTACATTTCGTACTACACATATTTTGAAAGAGACATTACGATTACAAAATACACTGCTGGCCACCCAAATTGCAACACCAGGAGAGACAAGAAATATCACACCAAAATTTATTTAGTATATAACATGTTGACCAAGTATCAAATGATTAAATTTATATATATCTGTGAAGTGTGGTTCCTTCCAGAATCAGTAGCCGGAGCGGCCGCCATTGTTGGAGATCACCGCTGCCACACGCCTTGGCATTGATTCAAAGAGACTTTGCATGTGTTCTTGGGCTACAGCAGACCAAGCAGCTTTCACACGTTGCCAAAGTTGATCTGGTGTGGCAGCCTGTTGAAGTATGGCTGTGGGCAAGCCCTGAAGGAAAGGAAGGACAACTGGCTCCAACACCTCGGAGATGTAGAGCTGGATGTTTAAAGTACCGGGAATGTGTACTAGAGGAGTGCGAGAGTGATATCCGGTACCGCCCCATACCATAATACCCGGTGCAGGACTAGTGTGGCGGTGCATAACGCAGTTGTTCAGCATCCTCTCTCCACGTTGTCTCCAAAATCGAATCCGACCATCATGGTGTTGCAGACAGAAGCGTGACTCGTCAGTAAAGACAATTTCATTCTATTCTGCCGTCCACATCCTTCTTTCATCGCACCATTGGCGGCGGAGACGTCTGTGGTTCTGCGTCAAGGGTAGATGAAGCAATGGACGTCTTGCGGACAGACCACTCTTTTGTAAACGGCGTCGAATGGTACGCGCAGACACTGGATGATGCGTTACAGACTGAATGTGCTGTACTATGGTTCGTGATGGGACTGAGCGATCCGTCACTGACATGCGTACAATGTTCCTGTCATCACCTGAAGTGGTGCACTGAGGTGGATGCGATCGCACACGTCGTTCCGTCGTACCCTCCTGCATCCAACGGTCACATATCCGCATTACAGTTGTTTGGTTTCATCCAACACGACTACCGATTTCCCTGAAAGATAGTCCTCACTCTCAGTAGGCCGCTATCCTTCCTCTGTCGAACTCGTATACTTGATCAAACGATGATCGCTGTTTACTACGAGGCATAATTGATCTTTTTTTTTAAAAAAACCGAAGAAAAACACAATTGGCGAACTTGAAATTGTCGAAAACTCCAACCCTTAAATAGTGCTTTGAAGTGGCGCCACAGGCGCGCGTGATGTGCTTCTGCGTTGAAATTCTAATCATTTGCATATCTCACCTCCGCTAATGCATGTTGTAAATTTCATGTTATTTGCATGCTTCCTTCAGGGTGTTGCATTTACGGTGGCCAGCAGTGTATTAAGTAAATATTAGGAGAAGAAAAATAAGTGCTATCGGCGGCCCAACGAAGGACATAGTGATTCAACAAAATATTTGGTTTGACACCAGTGGCGTAAATAAGGGTATGCAAAGAATGCCGCTGCATAGGGGGCGGAAGGCTTAGGGGGCCCTTGAATGTCCTCCTGAACTACATTTATATGTTTAAACTTAAAAGAAGACAGAGGCTTCTGTAAGTACTATATACATATATACTATAATAGAATACATCTTCCTTTGAATTTTCAGGAGCCCTCTCCATCATATGACACAGTTAGGGGGCCTTTGGAAGCAGACAAAAAAGAGGAATTCAGTGTTACATACACCAAAACTTCAATTGAATACAAAGCAGAAAAGCTATATGCTTTTATTTTGATTCTTTTCTAGAGAAGAGCTTTCAAGACAATAGTGATAACTGGGAACAGACTGTTGCTTGGTTTTATTGTGAGAACAAGTCCTTAATGTTTTGAGGCCAGTGTGTGATAAAGACTGCAAAAATGAAGGACTCTTGAAGTCCACTAGAATTCCCAGAACTCCCACTTTTAAGAAACGATTTTGTATTGTAGCCAGATGTCAAATTTTCTCGTAAATACAAAAAGAGTGAGTTGGCTGAGGGTAAGAGTTACTACTTTTCTTGCGCACTGTAGACTTTACACCAATTCTTGTTTTGAAGCTCGGTTATGCAATTAATTTATTTACATAAATCTAATGTTAATGGTTTAATCTCGAATAAAAGTTAAAAAAAGGTCAAAATCATCTTTCCTCTTCCCTGCTTTCTATTCACGTTTCCTATTTCTTTCACAGTTTTCACTTTTTTCGTTTGTTAGATTTAAATAGTTTACAACTTTGATGCGCATTAATTTCAAGACTAGTTTTCGTGTACATAATTTTATGATAATAAAATCTTATTCGAATATATAAGCAGCTAATATTTGCATTTAATCTTTTTGTTTTACTTCAATATATGGTATATTATAAAGTTTATCCGCGCAAATGTTATGTACATTAATTATTAATTTTTTTATTATTTTAAAAGCACTTTCATGTATTAAAGCTTTCCTTCCTACTCATAATTTCCTCATCATTAGGGAAATAAAAAAAGGAAACGGCTTGGAGGTTCAATATCGGCCATTACCATGAAAGACCGAAAGCAACAAATCTTATCTAAACTAGCAACTTGGTATTGCGCCCTCGAGAGGCAGAACATGTTCCATCTTTTAATCTAAGGAACTCATCTTATATACATGCGAGCTAATTTGCATTCTGGCATAGAAACAGAAAGAAGAAACGACAGTAAAGGTCTAAATCATAAAATAGCTAGTTAATTAATATAAAGGAACTTATCTAAAGAGAAAAAATAATATAAATTATGTATTAAATTTATATTATTATCTCTTTTATAAACCCTAACTGATGCATTAAAATGTTCCTAGCAAAAGTTAAAAACTACAATACAAAATTTAGTGCAGTATAGTTAGGCGCTTCTGGAAAATATTGACACCATATTTTGTTTTATGAAACAAAATTATATGTGCGTTTATTTAAACAGAAGTGTGCAGTATAATTTAATTCACTTCTAATTTATGTCTTGCTGAATTTCAATTAAATTTTTTATTTACATTTTTGCAAGCTGTAAAAGATGAGAAAAACGATTTCTAGTCTAGATATTGTTTTCTTTATAGGCTCGCAAAGTTGACATACTGTTTGTTTATAAGCCGAATGTACCAAAGGACGAGAGCGTTGTCTGGATAATGGAAAGAATGCTATCTGAAAGAAAGTAACCCGTATTTACGTGCACAGAAAAAACAACAAAAACGTTTATGCAATTAGAACCACTCTCTAGGTTTCGTACACTAGGATGAGCTACTACTGTTTAGTGGTCTTAATCATTCGGCCACTTATGGGAATTTGCTATATTGATGAGACTGCCCTAATTTTAACTATTTATCAGAATTTGCCTAATTTATCAGAATGGCATTGAAACGGATCAGTCCAAGATTATAGCTATCAAAAATTATCCTGTTCCTAAAACAGCTAAGAAGTTATCGTCGTTTCTTGGTATGTGTTCATACTATCGGTCCATTATTAAAGACTTTGCCAAAATAGCTGAGCCTCTGCTGAAATTAAAGAGGAAGAAAGCTAGGTTTTCGCGGACAGCAGAAGCCAATTCGGCATTTCAAAAACTGAAAGACGCATTGACTCAAGCCCCCGTCTTAAAATTCCCGGAGGGGGATAAAGGACTAGAAATTTCAGCGGACGCTTCTGATTTTGCGATGGGGCAGTTCTTTCTCAAAATGGGCAAATCGTGGCCTTTTTCAGTCGAACGCTGAATGAAACCCAGAGAAACTATTCGGCCACGGAAAGAGAAACTCTCGCAGTTTTATCAGCAGTGCACAAATTTCGTGTTTACTTTGGAAGTTCTCCAGTAACTGTATAAACCGATCACGCTGGGGTCACCAGACTCTACTCTGAAACAAATTTATCACCCAGATTAATAAGGTGGGCACTTAAATTACAATAATATAATCTAGTAATTAAACACACGCCGGGAAAGGAAAATGTTGTAGCAGATGCTTTAAGTAAAATTAATTTGGATGAAAATGGAAATACGGTTAGAATAGCCATGCTGACATCCAAAGTATTAGATTCTCGTGAAACAGTAATAGCCGAACTCGGAAAAGATCCGGAGTTCAAAAATATATACAATTAGCTACCCGACCCTGAGAATTTCAGTCATGAAGATATTGTGCTAATAAGAAATAAGGCCGCAAATTACGAAATAATTGATGGACTTTTGTTTTATACGAAAACGACTAATGAAAACCATGAGTTTAGATCGGTTATCCCAGCTAGCATTAGATTTAATGTCTTAGAGGAATTGCACTATTCTGCCATTTCTGGCCATTTGAGCATACGAAAAACTGTCCAAAGAGTTCGCAAGGCAGTTTTCTTTTCCGAACTGCAAACGTTTACTAGGGCGTATGTCCAGTCGTGCCCATTATGCCAATTTAATAATTATATTAATTTCAGCCCGGCCGGGTTCTTCAATGCTGTTAAATCAGAGTTCCCAAATCAAATAACAGGGATCGATGTACTGGTACCTTATCTTAGAAGTAAATTTAACAGAAGCCGATATGTTTTAGTTATAGTGGATCGTTTTAGCAATTGGTTGAAGTTGATTCCGTTGATTCCGTCTGCTAAAATTGTAGTAGATTCAATTTTAAATAAGTATATTTTAAAATACGGGGTGCCCGTAAAAGTTATTTAAGACAATGGTCCCCAATTTGTTAGTAATATTTTTGAGGAAATGTGTGCAAAACTGGTCATAAGTCCCCTAAAGATGGTCCCGTATCCGCCGCAGTCAAACATAGCGGAACGGGTTAATAGAAACATAGTTAAAATTATTCGAAGTTATATTAAGAATTATCACTCTACCCAGAGGATAGCCATATAAATAAATTGGCATTTGCCCTTAGAACGGCCAAACAGGATATAATACAAAAAACATCCGCTGAACTGTTTCTTGGAAGAAAGATTTTGACACCCTTAGATAAACTTTTCTTTGTCCAGGAAAGGGCAGAAGAATTTAAAATGAATGACATTCAAAAGTTGATACGGGAAGCGAAAGGAAATTCGAAAATAGCCCAGAGGAAATAAAAATACTATTATGATCAACAGAGAAGAGAGATGAATTATAAAGTCGGAGATAAAGTTTTGAAAATTAAAAATTTTTTTCCTCCTTTCTTTCCACTTCTTATGTCCATCCTGATTTACTAAAGATGTGATACATGGACAATTCCG
>KK119048.1:13042-30203 GCA_000611955.2 Stegodyphus mimosarum | reverse complement strand
CCTGCTGAATGAATTTTTTGCTGGTATCCAGAGGAGAGCAGTTCGGTTACTCTGTACAGTTGGTGTACAGTTGAATGCTTCTTTTGGAAGCCGTATTGTTGTGGTATAATAATTCAATGATCTTCAGAAAATTTTCGTAAGTCTTGCAGTATAATAAATTCTGCTATTTTGCTACAGGTGGGAAGCAGACTGATGGGTCTGTAGGAGCCTGGTTGATTTGGTGAATTGCCTGGTTTTGGAATGGGAGATATTATTGCAAGACCTGATTGCAAGACCTGATTATCCAACCGGATTATGGTCGGATGAAAGCTCATCTAATGTCTTGATATTAGATTGAGCATGAATATTTTTTAATATAAAAAAATCAAGGGTGGTAGCCGAGTTAGAACCATATCGTGTTGGGGTGGGTGGAGCTGCAATGTAGTAATTGACTGAAGTAGCGAAGTTATATAGATGTTTGCCCGCAGTGTTATTTGAATTGCAGTTCCATGCGCGGTGTTTACGTTGTAGTCTCCTCCAACTGTGATTCTATTGTTGAGTTGAAATATTGTATTGAGGACAGAAAACGATATTATTTATGGGTTTATCTGGTGTTATGTAGTAAGAGACTAAAGTGATTGGTAGTGAGGTGGTTGGTATGAGTATAATAGCTACGGCTTCTGAGGCTAAAAGCTGTGGTATTGTTATTTGTTAGTGAGTGATGGAGCGTTTAATTAGTAGAATAATTCCTCCTGCTGTGCGTTGAACACGTGGTCAGTCGTATCTGTGCATTTGGTAATTTGGTACTTGAAAATTTCTGTTTGGGCTAAGTTGGTGTTCCTGTAGGAATAAGGCATCGGGAGGCCATGCGCGTTCCATGTAATGATAGACAGGCATTGGGTGTAATTAACCATGATGGGGGTCATTTAGCTGTTCAAATAATAGGAATAATATATATAATTTTTGCACTTGTGTGTCCGCTGAGCGGAGCTTAGTTAGATTTTTATTTAGGAGTGCTGTTAGTTTAGATAGCTGTTTTAACCCAAATATTGTTTCAAATGTTCTAATTCTTTCAGAAGTTTAAATAATTCAAGGAAACCTACTGTGCCATTACTAGCAGTAGTTTTAGTTTGATTGTTACTTGGAGGAGTATTATTTGATTTTCTCTTCTCAGGAGTATTACTGCTGGGTGGGGAAGTATTAACTTCCAAGCTCTGATTGGTTGATTGTCTAGGGATTCTGTTTGGGGGACTAGCTCCGTCGGAAGAGTCGTTGGTCGAACTATCTGATTTGTTGCTATGTGAAATGTCTTGCCAAAAGAGTCCGTAGTTGAGGTGCAAAATCGTTGCCATGAAGTTTCTTTTGCTTGTTTTATCATGCGTTTATAGTTTGCATGTGCTCTCTTGTATTGTATGAAGTAAATCTGTCGTTCAGCTGGGTCATATTCTGCCTGGGCTCTTCTTCTCATAGATCTCACTCTTTTTCTTTCATTATTAAGATCCGAGGTCCACCATGAAGTCTTGCTGGGAGGTTTAAATTTTTGGATGCGAAATGCTTGACTGCTAATACTGATGCAGAACTGTATAAAATCATCATAAGTTCGATCGAAATTAGCAATGGAGTTACAGTTATTAAATTTAAATGTGAACTGGTCAGCCTGTAGAAGGGGAAGCTCTTTAAAACGCCTGTAATTACAGTAAGAGGTCTTGAAGCGTTGAAGTAGGTTGTAAGAGAATGAGGAGGAGATATTATAGGAAATCAGGCAGTGATCGCTTAGGGTGACTGTATCTTCTACCTTCCAATCAATAATTCTTGAAGCTAGACGGCGGACGATGATAATGTCATTCAGGTATATCAGACAGGCTTCGTAGGAAAGACCTTTTAAAAGCCTCCATTAGGCGTCCGAATGCAGCCGGCGCGTTACATAGTCCAAACGGCATCACCTTGAACTGCCGAAGTCCTTGTCCTGTAGTAAATGCCGTCTGTTCTCGGTCATCAGGATGCATTTCTGCCTGCCAGTTGACACTGACCTGCCAAATGACATTGCTTTAAATCAAGTGTCGAGAACCACTTGCTTCCAGAAAGAGTGTCCAGAGTGTCATCAATTCTAGGAAGAGGGTAAGTGTCTTTCTTCATATTCTCATTCAGCTGGCGATAGTAAACCCAAAATATGGTTGACCCGTCTTTCTTCTTCCTCAGGACGATGGGAGATGCCTAGGGACTTGCTGAAATCTCGATGACATTGCTTTCTTGCATGTCCTTTAACAGTGTTCGTACCTCTTCCTTTTTCGCAATCGGCAGACGTCTTGGATGTTGCTTGATTGGTGGATGATCACCAGTATCGATTTTATGTTGAGTGAAACTGGTTCGACCCATGTCAGAAGACGAGCGGGAGAAAACATCCTAAAGATCTTTAATGACACGCTCGGCAGCATTCCTTTCTTCATCGTTTAACTACGCATTCTGCAATAACTCCGATGTAATGTTCTCTGAAGACACGGTTTCTGGAATGTTACGTTTTCTCTCAACTCTAGTTACTGGAATACATTCTGCAACCATTTCACCTTTCTTAATAAGTCTTGCCTTGTCAGTGACATTGGCAACTCTCACCGGGATAACGGTCCCCGATAGGTCGACGAGTGCTGAGGCTATTAATACTCCTTTAGAGCTATTACAATTCTTGGGATATTCAATGATGCCGTAGCGGAAATTTCTATTTTCGTCTATGGATCCAGGAAGCGAAATTTCTGTTCCTGCCGGTATTGTGATATCGTCCTGATCTATGATTTTGTGGATAGATTTCACTCCTTCATCATTAATCTCGAATAAAGTTATGTCCTCAGAGGCAGAATGCAATTCGTTATTTTTAAAGTCCAAGGACAAATTGTATTTCCTTAGGAAGTCCAATCCGAGTATGGAAGGGTCTGTAATTTCTGCTACATATGCCGCGTAATGGTAGGCGGCACTTTCAAACGTGATGTTAACGTTTAATGTCCCCTCTATATCGATCTTCTCGCCGGACACAGTCTGGAGGGTTACGCAGGGCGGCGTCCAGATAAGTTTACCTTCGAGTTGCTGAGCCAGATCTTTTCGGATGATGGTAACATTGACTCTCGCGTCGATCGTCATATTAGAAGGAACTCCATTAATGTGTCCCATGATGAAACGTCCGTTACTGCCCCCACTCACTGCAGAAATCTGAAGCGCTTTAAAACGGTTCACTAACGCTCTGCTCCGCGATATGATCATTAATTTGCTTCCTGCGTCGTTGCTGGGAAATGATCTTATTTTTCTTGCTCTGGGGTGTTCAGCAGTCCCTTCGTACGTGGCCTTCAGCTCCACCACTTCTGTTTCTTGGTACTCGTTTTCCATCTCATGGCATTTAATTGTCTGTTTATATCATCCGCCTTATTTTCCACGCTCTTTAAAGTTCGGCAGTTCCGTTGCATGTGTCCTAAAGTACCACAGTTTCAGCACTTTACTGTCGGTTTCTTATCATTAATATACCGTCTCAAGGTGTTGACTTATCACCTAAGCGGACCATCAACTGATCCACTGGCTCGTGGACTCGCACAGCTCTGACTGGGCGGTGATCTCTACAAGTTGCTTGCTGATCTGCCTCGAATTTCACGGCGTACACTGGAGCGCTTTTTATATCCTTCACGTCTGCTATTTGCAGTGCTTTCTGTATTTCAGGATTACAGATGCCGTATTGCAGGGACAGTATTTCCCTTGCTTCTGTCGGGCACTTCCAAAAGGCGAGGTGGGACAGCCTTTCAACATCCGTGGCGAGCTCCGGGAGTGTTTCCGTAGGCTTCTGTTGACGAGAGTTTAACTGAAGCCTGCTTTAATCTTTTAAACACTTCCTTCGAAAACGCAGCTTCAATGCGCCGGACAGAGCTTCAAAACCTAACCTTTTGTTTTCGAGAAAAGTCTGAAGGATATCCGCTGCGACTGCTCTCAGAGAAGCGGCAAGATGACAGGCCTTAGCTTGGGAATCCTGTCCATTCGCTTCCGCAATTCGCAACTGCAGAAACCTTGTCATCAATTTGTTGTTGGACAGCAGAGACTCTTCCTTCGCTTTATTGCTCCCCAGCAGGAACTCAGTCTTCTATTGGTTCCTTCACCGAATAAATTCTTTCTTTAATGCGTCCAAATTTATTTTCAACCGCGTCAGTTCTGCCTTCCATAACTTTGAATTTGTTTTCTGTTACGTAGGTAATTTCTCTTTTCATTTCCTCTTGCCTTGCTTCAATCTTTTCTTGAACAGCCTTCATTTCATCTTTTACAGATTTCTGAACAGCATTCATTTCATCTTTTAAAAATTCCTGGACAGCCTTCATTTTTTACAGATTCCTGAACAGCCTTCATTTCATCTTTAACAGATGCTTGAACAGCTCTCATCTCCACTTTAACTGATTCTTGACCAGCTCATGCCTTCTTTAACGGATTTCATCTCTTCTTTCACGGAATCTTGGCCAGTTTTAATTTCTTCTTTGAATGCAACAACGGCTGCCATAAATTGCCTTAATTGTTCTTCCATTGCTCGTGTAATTGGCATTCGAAATCCCAATGGATCAAATCCGTTATGGATTCAAATCCGTTATGGATTGACTGCACAAGGCGTTAAAAAGTTAACCAAAATTTATTCTTTCCACAAGAAATAAATCAGAATGCTGAAATATCTCTTCATAGATATTCGTACAATATTAAAATATTTCAAGCGTTTAGCAAAAGTCAATTCAAAACAGATAAACTAATTCTCTCTCACAGCGAAATCGCTACAATCAATAACAGCATTAAGTAAACAAACAGCACTTCGCTTTAAATAGCTACAACTACAACTGAGATGAGGTTTTAAAACTCGGCTTTTATAAACTTTTTAATTAGCACGAGATCGTTACTTTCCTTTCTCGATTTTTCTTGTTTAGAAAGGCAATTACGAGATATTTATTAAATGCACGCGTTCTTGTATTTTTACTTTTCCGGCTCAGCTTTCTTTTACAATTCGTCACGCGCTGCATTGCACGGAAAAATGAAACAATTTTAATTACAATTATAAATAAATAGCCAAATAAATATGAAATCCGTAACAATATTTTTTTGTATTACGATATAGCCATCTGTTGTGTTTAAAAAAAATCAGTTTTTATAATGTGTTATATTAAATGTTTTACAAGTATGTGATTTGTAATGTAAATAATAACTAAAAATTATTATCTGAGTCTACTTCTTCTACGATTATTTTTTAAAAGCGTCAGAAATAATCATTTTTCAGTAAAATGAGGCTATTTTGTATTTAAATACCAATGCATATAAGATATTTCAGAAAAGTATAATTTTAAAAAAGACAAATTGATTTTCATAATTTACGTTTTAAATCGAACAAAATTATCTTTTTGATTTTCTTAAATTTATTATTTCTATGGACAAATGTAACACTAATTTTATAACACAAATGATACATAACTGCAATCATTTACAACTATGTTTAGAGTTTTATTTAATGGGACTTTTTCATATCTAATTTGAAATGTTAAAAGTATCTTCTACGGGCTGTTGACACTTCCTGTCTTAATGATTCACTTCATTTCTGAAATGTAATTCTCAGTTTTTCAAAAGAATATCCTCTATTTCGCCGAATCATGAAAAAAATTGGTATATAAAATTTTTTTGGAAGGAAATAATGCAAAGGAGTTTTTTACAGGGAATTAAAGAATCTTTTTCAGTAAACACGTACTCTACATAAGGATAAATCAAAGAGGTTAGAATAGGCTACTCTAACCTCTTTGGGGTAAAGGTAACGCCTTCGTTCTTCCAGTTGCCGTGAGCAAGGGAATAAAACAGCTTTTACTATCCTACCTCTCATGGAAGTATACCAAAAAATATAATACGAAAAAATGACAGACTTGCCAAAATTTTGTTCTTAGGCAAATAGCTAAGGCGGAGTGGTATATCCGGAACAATAGAATTCATGAAGAACTGGGTATGGAGCAACTACGCTCATATCGTTATAAACTTGCTAAAAGCTTTCACGAAAGACAAAAAGCAATTAACGACCCGGCCATTACGATTTGCAATTATGACTACAATGACTAGCAAATATGGACAAGCCCGTGGCCCAGCTGAATATATATGTTATATAATATTTATTATAACGCCTTTACGATTTATGTTAACTTTCTCTTATTGTATCTGCTATGCAGTCTTCTTATTCTTACGTCTATAGTATTTATATCTTACTTATCGGATTCAAATTAACAATGTTCGCTTAACCTTGTCTTTATCCACACGTTCGTCAGCTCAACGACTTCTGTCCTGCATTCATTTGACATCGCTTAATACTTTAATTATCATTCCCTAACTTCTGCCTTAAATATGAATTCTAAATTATTAATTATTCACTTTAAAAATTTTATCATAAAAAATACCTTAGATATTTTTTAGGTTATTTTGTAAGGTTTTAGTTAAACTAACCAAGTTTTATTTTAATTTAAATCAGTCTATCTCCTCTCTGCTTCAACTTCCCGTCAGAAGAAGAGCGCGTTTTCAGCTTATGCTAATTTATAAGTACAGCCAAGTACTATTTAAGCCAGAGGTAGAAACCTCTCGGTGTGAGAGAGCTTAGCCTCAGATCACGGATACTCTGCTCAACGTTCGTCTGACCAGCTAGCAATTTAAATTTATAAGCCATAGTGCTTACTACGTGATTGCATTGTAAAATAAATTAAAGTGCGGTAGTATTTAGTATACCTTGCTACGCACCCTTTTCGGTAGAGGCCAACTTCCGCGAATTGCTCTGCGAAGCAAAGTTTAATTTAAGTTCTATTTTAATTTATTTAAATTTATTTGATTGTTAAGTTCGACCAAAGTGTGGTCTGTTACGTTCTGTATCTCTCCCGAATTGGGAGGTTTGTATTTAATAGTGATTGAATAAAAGAGGATTTCAAATCCCTTCACGTGCAGTTATTCTCCAGCCCAGCAGTTACATCAGAACATAGCGTACCTTCCGCTCCCTGTTCCAGTTCAGGACTTAGAACGTAAGGATAAGAACCCTTTACAGAATTTACCATGTTCTCAAAGAATACACACAGAATGCTAAGTCCTGATAGTGGCGCCCGCACAAAAAGAAGAGGATGGCCTCAACAACAAGAAGACGAACCTGAGACACCTGCTGTACCTGTCCAGAATCCTGAGATAGCACCTCCTGGCATAGAAGGATTCGGCTACATCGTACAAACCATGCGAGCAGCCATGAAGCCAGCGGCAAGTTTTGACGGCAAGACAGCCGTAATCAATTTCCTGGAAAAGCTAGACTCCCACTTCATGCTATATCCAGTCCACGAATTTCAGAAAGTCGCTCTTGCTACCAGCGCTTTGAAGGGCCAAGCGCTAAGTTGGTTCAAGTGCATCGGAAAGAATCTCTTGGGGGAACCAGGAAGCCCCACATACACGTATGAAAATTTCAAGAATTCTCTAGTGAAAGCATTTCCTGTGGTGCGAGATCGAGCCAGATTGGAAGCTGAACTGTTTAGCCGATATCAAGAAAGAATAGAAGATTTGTCTAATTTTATTTTGAGGAAAATTCAAGTTTTCAAGCTTTTGTATGGAAGTCGCCCGGATCCTGAAATTATTCAAGTTATACTTCCTAGGCTACTGCCCCAAGTTCAAGATTTCATCGAGTTAAGAAACCCAACGACGTTAGATAGATTATTTGAGCTCGCGGTACAATTTGAAAGCCGAAGAACAGCCCACAACGAACGACGACGCCAATTTGAGCGAAGAAGTCTGTGGAGTTCGCCAAGACCCCAGCAAAAGCAAAATCAAAGTTACGGGAATAAGGCGAAGCAATGGCCGAAGAAAGATGTGTCTCCTAAAGCGAGCGGCGAACGAAGGGAATTTAATAGAAGAACAAGCAAAGATTCCGAGGCCAATCAAAATAAGAAGAATTTAAACTAAGATGGATTTCTTCAAGGAAGGTGAAGAAGTCCGAAGCAGCGCAAAACCCTTCCAAAATCAATTTAAACACCGTGGTCGTGAAGAATTTGAGTCTGCCGAAGATTGAAGTTCTAATCAACAACATACCGGCGACAGCCATCTTGGATACAGGAGCCCAAAGCATCTTCGTATCGGAAAGATTCTTTAAAAAGCACTTTCGACGTTACAGAATTTTTAGTGCAAGAGACACGGATGTCATAACGGCCCAAGGAGAGAAGTGTAGCTGTTTAGGGAAAGTGTTGTTGTTCGTGCGTATCAACGACGAGCAGTAAAAATTTTATTTTATATTGTGCGAAACCTGCAAACATGTATTATTCTGGGTGTGGATTTTTTTAGATTGACAGAAGCGAAACTATATTTCAAATTGGGAGAGTTAACGCTAAATATGAAACCAATAGCAATCAAGAATGATAAGCCCCCGCAGCTAGACTTGCAGCACTTACCGGCAGAAGAACAATAAAACCTGCTGTGCGTGGTAAGTGAGTTTTCAAATTTATTTAGCGATGTACCGGGTTTCACACAGGTCATAAATCATAATATTGAAAAGGGGGATGCTCAGCCAGTTAGGCAAAAGCCATATCGCTACGGCAAAGTTAAAGAGGAAATAATTGAATGCCATATTAAAGATGCGTTAAAAAATAAAATCATCACGCCGATTTCCAGCATTTATAGTTTTATGCAAGAAAAATAATGGCTGTCTGATTACGCACCCGAAGCGGTGGCGTTTTGCTATAGATTATCGCAAGTTAAATTCAGTTACAAAATATCCTGTATATCCGTTGCCGATAATTGAAGAAATTATTCGAAATATTTCGTCTACAAAATACATGACTACATTAGATCTTACGAGTGGCTATTTTCAGATTGGGGTAAAACCCGAAGACGTACACAAAACCGCGTTCATAACTAAATCTGGTACATACGCATTTCTTAGAATGCCGTTCGGTTTATCCGGCGCGCCGGCAACGTTCCAAAGATGTATGGACATCGTCTTAAGACCAGTCCTTGGTAAAAGCACTTTCATATATTTAGACGATATTATAATTACGAGTAGTACTCTAGAACAACACTTACAAGATTTAAGAAAAGTATTTTCATTGTTAAACGAAGCTGGTTTAAAGATAAATGCGTCTAAATGTAAATTTGCCGCAAAAGAGTTACGTTATTTAGGATTTAAAATTTCCCAAAAGGGAATCGAAACGGATCAGTCAAAAATAGTAGCCATTAGAAATTATCCTGTTCCTAAAACAGCGAAGAAATTATCGTCGTTTCTCGGGATGTGTTCATATTACCGGGCTTTCATTAAAGACTTTGCAAAAATAGCTGAGCCACTGCTAAAGTTGAAAAGAAAAAAAGCTAGGTTTTCGTGGTCAGCAGAAGCCAACTTGGCGTTTCAAAAATTGAAAGACGCATTGACTCAAGCTCCCGTCTTAAAATTTCCAGAAGGGGATAAGGGATTAGAGATTTCAGCGGACGCTTCAGATTTCGCGATTGGTGCAGTGCTTTCCCAAAATGGTCAGCCCGTGGCTTTTTTCAGCCGAACATTAAATGAAACCCAAAGAAACTATTCCGCAACAGAGAGAGAAACTCTCGCAGTGTTAGCATCAGTACAGAAATTTCGTGTGTTCTTTGGAAGTTCTCCAGTAACTGTATATACCGACCACGCGGCGGTCACTAGACTCTATTCTGGAAAAAATTTATCACCCAGATTAATAAGGTGGGCTCTCAAATTACAGGAATATAACCTAATAATTAAACATACGCCGGGAAAAGAAAATGTTGTGGCAGATGCTTTAAGCAGAATTAACTTAGATGAAAATGGAAGTGTAATTAAGATAGCCATGTTAACATCCAAAGTATTAGATTCTCGTGAAACAGTAATAGCCGAACTCAAAAAAGATCCGGAGTTCAAAAATATATACAATTATTTGGCCGACCCTGAGAATTTCAATCATCCGGATATTGTGCCGATAAGAAATAGGGCCGAAAATTACGAATTAATTGACGGACTGTTATTCTATACGAAAGCTACTAATGAGAATCATGAATATAGACCGGTTATCCCAGCTAGCATGAGGTTGAATGTATTAGAAGAGTTGCATGATTGTGCCATTTCGGCTCATTTAGGTATAAGAAAAACTGTTCAGAGAGTTCGCGAGGCAGTTTTCTTTCCAGAACTGCAAAAGTTTACTAGGGCGTATGTCCAGTCGTGCCCAACATGTCAATTAAATAATTATGTTAATTTCCGCCCGGCCGGGTTCCTAAATAGTATTAAATCAGAATTCCCAAATCAAATAATAGGCATCGATTTACTTGGACCTTACCCTCGAAGTAAAGTTAATAAAAGCCGATATCTTTTAGTTATAGTGGATCATTTTAGCAAATGGTTAGAGTTAATTCCGTTAAAACGCGCGTCTGCAAAAATTGTAGTAGATTCAATTCTAAATAAGTATATTTTAAAATACGGGGCGCCCCTAAAAGTTATTTCAGACAATGGTCCTCAGTTTGTTAGTAAAATGTTTGAGGAAATGTGTGCAAAACTGGGCATACGTCATCTAAAGATGGTCCCGTATCGTCCGCAGTCAAACATAGCGGAACGGGTGAATAGAAATGTAGTGAAAATAATTCGTAGTTATGTGAAAAACTATCACTCTACCTGGGATAGCCATATAAATGAATTTGCATTTGCCCTTAGGACCGCCAAACACGATACTACACAAAAAACACCCGCTGAACTCTTCTTAGGAAGAAAGATCTTGACCCCCCTAGATAAACTGTTCTTTGTACAGGAAAGGGCAGAAGAATTTAAAATGAGTGATATACAAAAGTTAATACGGGAAGCGACGGAAAATATAGAAATGGCCCAAAGAAAACAGAAATTGTACTATGACCTAAAAAGAAGAGAGGTCAAGTACAATGTGGGAGATGAAGTGTTGAAGATTAAACACAACTTGTCAAATGCCCCAGAGGAAAAGGTGGGGAAATTTTTTCCGCGTTTTGAAGGCCCGTTCACAATTGAACAAATTACGGGGGCAGTGGTTATATTAAAAAGAAATGATGGTCAAACGCTCAAAGCGAATGTGGACCAAATAAAACCGTTCTATAATCGCAGCAAAATGGCTGTATTTAAAGATTCGTTTCAGGATCCGAGGCAATCGACTAGCCAGGAAGATATACGTCAGCAAAAACAGCAGGAACCAGCTACAACGGCATCGAAATGTCAGAAGAAGAAAGCTCCCCCCCAACAAAGAAATAAGAACCAAAAAGGTGGTTTCAAAAGAAAGTCTCACGATGCAGGTGAACAAATCTACGAACGGAATTACGAGCGCACCAAGAGAAGAAAGCAGAATGGGCAAGGGAAGCCCAATGTATCCAAAAGAACTGTGGAATCATCGGACAGGTGCCTGAGAAGCAAGAAACGTCGATTGCAGCCTGAGAATCAACTTCCCGAATACAGCAGGAACCAGGACAAGCAACGAGCAAGGGCCCAGGAGAGAAGGGCCCAGTCCACCAAACGTCCAGCGGAGCAACCTCCTCTACAAAGGAAATTGCCGAGGATACAACGACGGAATTTCAAAAGAAAAAGAGACGAGCAGGCTCCGAAAGAACAACGAAAAACGAGGAAACTGAACCAGGCCACAACTTACTCAAGTTTTAAAGATTGGGCCAAGAAAAGGATGGACGATCATAATAAGATAAGTACAATTTCGTATTCAAAAGTTTAGTTAATTTTTGAGTATACTGCAAGTTGCAGGACTGATTTTACCTCAAGCGAGGTTGACTTTTACGCCAAGTGAGCGATAAGTTCTCATATGGAAAGTAAAATGTTTTGTTAAAAGAAATTGTAATTCTTAAAGATTTAAAATTACTTAATTTTGTAAATAGATTAATTCTGTAAAAGCAATGAATTGCTGAAAAGAATATGTTAACTAAATGATTTTGTACGACGCTTTGTCTAAAGACTTGTAAAATGTCTAGAATGAAAATTCGGAAAATTGAAAAACACGATTTAGTCTGTAGACTATTAATTCAATGTAATTTGATATTTCAAGAAAGTACCTTGAGAAAGGAATAGGAAGCACTTGCTGTAAGCTTAGAAATTTAACCTATATTTCTGTAAGCTTAGAAATTTAACTTCTATTTGCATTTCAGGATTGCTGTGAAATTGTTAATGTGTTATGAAATGTAACAAATAATATTATGCTAGCAATGCACGTTAAGTGCAATATTAATGTGAATGTTGTGTGCAAACTGCGAATTTGTATGCATGAAAAGTTAAAGATTCACTATTTTAGAATGCAAGTGTTAATTAGGCTCTCCACCAAATACACTTAAAGTGTTAGACATAAAGCTAGTGAGAACCTTAGGATTAGCTGGTTATAGGGCGTTTTTTTCAGGTCTCGTATGTCAAGTTCTAACTAATGTTAGTCGATTGTAGGTGGAAGAGTTGAACACCCCCGAACACATAAAAACCCGCAATGGCGGTTTGCTTTACATCCAACACCGGTGAGAGAGCATACGGGGGAAGAATTTAATTGTGCTTGAATGATAATGTGTGTGTGCAAAATTACACAGGAAAAAAAATATAAGGATGTGTACCATTTTTAGAATTATTCTGTTATTATGTCATACTAAAATTATTTTCCTTCCAGATTTTGCTGGAAGGAGTAAGAGTTATTGGAAGAGTAAGACTTGAAAGAAAAAAAAATGTTGAAGATTGTTGTTCAAGCAAATTTCGACTGTATTTTTCACAAACCGATATATTGCCTTGTAAGAGTTGGACTAAGTTTAGAACAGTGAAATTTTAACTAACGATTTAGTCTAACTGAATTGCGAATTTAGTTGCGAATTTAGTCTAACTGAATTGCGAATTCTAACTGAATTGCGAGTTTCAACATGGTCCGTTTGGACCAAAGTAGTTTAACTATCGCAATTCTGGCGGGAAGTATGTAAGGTTTTAGTTAAACTAACCAAGTTGTATTTTAATTTAAATCTGTCTATCTCCTCTCTGCTTCAACTTCCCGTCAGAAGAAGCGCGCGTTTTCAGCTTATGCTAATTTATAAGTACAGCCAAGTACTATTTAAGCCAGAGGTAGAAAACTCTCGGTGTGAGAGAGCTTAGCCTCAGATCATGGATACTCTGCTCAACGTTCGTCTGACCAGCTAGCAATTTAAATTTATAAGCCATAGTGCTTACTACGTGATTGCATTGTAAAACAATTTGAAGTGCGTTAGTATTAGTATATCTTGCTACGCACCCTTTTAGGTAGAGGCCAATCTCCGCGAATTGCTCTGCGAAGCAAAGCTTGATTTAATTCTATTTTAGGTTTAGTATTTAAATTTTTTTGATTGTTAAGTTCGACCCAAGTGCGGTCTTTTACTTTCTGTATCCCTTCCCAGTTGGGAAGTTTGTAAATTAATAGTGATTTAATAAAAGAGGATTTCAAATCCCTTTCAAGTACAGTTATTCGCCAATACAGGATCTACATCAGAACATAGCGTACCTCCCGCTCCCTGTTCCAGTTCAGGACTTAGAACTTGAGGATAAGAACCCGATTACAGACTGTATTTATGTTTCCAAAAATGATGCACAGAACACTAAGTCCTCATAATTTCATCATACCTTCGCAATTCTTAAACTGTTCCACGAGTGGTAGAGCCTTGTCGCTCAGGTACCCTGTTGTACCAAACACTGTTCCACGAATACTACAACTTTAGCAGGGGAAGGTCGGTTGTCACCATGGATGCTGTCACCCTAAGAACGTGTGGGTCATTGAGAGACTGAGGTTACATTACAAGACATTACCTCTGGTGTTCTTGATTACTTGTGCGCTAATGGCTGTTTTGCTAACAGGAAACAGATGAAAGTTCCGGTTTCTGAAGAAACTTTGAAGAAGACATGATCTAAATACTTAATAACAATACATATATATAGAATTTCGGGTCTTGACTGAATAATATTTACATATTGAAAAGAAGGGTTTCTCAACCGCCGGGCCTTCCAAATTCAGAAATATTATAACAGTATACCTAATGTCGTTTACAAAAGCAAAATATAAAAATTTGGCAACTGTGCATTTTATCAAGCATACTTCGCAACGCATATAGCTCAAGCTTTCTCAGCGTATCCACTGTTGTCTGTTTAATTTACATTTATTAGTATCAGGGGACGTGGTCCGTGACATGTATTTGCTGGTAACAATTACTCGTATTAAACGATACATATTAGTTTCCAGTGGAGAAACGCTTATTAGTCTTTGAAGTCCTTGTGTAATGGCAGCTGTATTTTAGTGTAATAAATAGAACGAACTTCTTTAACTTAATTTATTAACAAAAGCTAAACAAATGACAACGAAGCTTTTTTTAACCAGATTCAATTGTTGTTATGAATACCGATTATTTCAGCTGTTGCCACTTGAGCAAAGGAAAAGGGACGTGAAGAGGTTGACAGGTGGCGTTTCACTATGGTAGATTATGATTTCTCAGCCGCTTGTCCAGCGGACCATCACTGGTCCCGCTGTTTTTATACGCAGTGATTTTGTGATATAACTTTTTATAATATTCTATGATTTTCTCAAAGGTTTATTTACTTTATATGATTATTGTACTTATATATAATAATTGGAATATTTGCTTATCTTTACACTTAAATGTTATTGTAGGTAAATGATAATAAGAATGTTTGAATTAGCTTGTATAGTAATTCTTTAATACCTTCCAAGGTTTTGTTTTGGAGGAGGAACCCACTAGTCTGGGACATGTTTTCGTGAATTTTACCGGTCCGCAGATCCCTGTTTGCATTTTGGTAAAACTCTCTGCCTCTTTTCTATATACATGCAAATTTAATCAATTAATATATAACTTAATTAATTACATTAAAAAGTGCGATTTAATTAACATTTTCTTTCTTTGGCCCAAAATTCTCAATACGAATAAAAATAACAATAGCACAAGACACTTTCTAATAGGAACGGTTTTAAATGCTCTTCCAGAACATAACTTAATTCAAGAGCAGTTAATCTACAGTATCGATGGAGGAATTTGCAAATGATGTCTAAACACTTTTAAGCCCCGTTCACATGCAACGCTCATTCGCATAGCTGCCGTTACAAGAGGCGAAAAAGGAGATCAGGAGTTTCGTTTTTAGGAACCTTTCAGAAGACTCCCGTGTTCCTTCCCTTTACACATAAGCCACTGTGCGAATTGGCTGATTTCGAATACTGTTAACACATTCTTAACGTTGTTTTCTGTTGTTACTTTCGTAATCGGTACTTTCGCAATTGGTACCGGAACTTTCGTAATGGTTCCTCAAAAATTTATGCTTTATAATTATTATTATAAGCTTTTATTTAGCTCATTCTTGGTGCTTGTCGCTATCGTTAAAAGATGGTCATCGATTTTTAATTGGTTTCCGACAATATATTGAATTCAAACTTTGTACATACATTGCTTGTGGATGTCGTGTCACGATTTTGATTTATAGAGGATTAGATTTTTTTTTTCAAATTTAAACCTGAAACGAATTTTTGCAAATATTTTCGTTAAATAAACTGAGACTCTCAGAATATTATTGTTTCCACCACAAGACACAGCAGACAAAAAAAAATAAATGAAAATTTTTAACTTTTTTTTTTTCAAATTTTGGTAGAAGTTTTGAAAATCGCTCGTATTTTTAGACTTTTTGACGCCCATTAATTTTAAGATTTTACATCTAAAAATATATCGGTTACAAACTTCCGAAATTTCCACAAGTTATAAAACAAACTTTTCGCATTTGGAAAAAAATGATAAAGGTAATTAATTGGATGATTTCTTTTACTTTTAATAAAGATATGCAATGAAGCAGAATGGGAAATATTGATTCTTCTTGGGAATCACTTCGAAACATCAGTTTCAAACTAATAATCTCATACACCACACTATTTTATGACATTATTTATATTATATGATTTGTTACTGCTGCGAGTATTAGTTCAGCGTGAGATCGGAGGTATTTCCGAGGTTAGTTTTCTCTGCAGATACGCTTTGCATTGCGTTGTGTTTAACATTCTTAGTAGTTTGAAGCATAACTACTGATTATACTTTGTGATACTATAAACACTTGTACGAGTATTTTTGTGGAAAATTCCATAACTTTGAAGTGTTTCTGCTGATAAAATAAATTTTATTAAGCTATCATAGGACCTGTGTGCAATGACAATCATTTACGAAGCCGTACGCACGCAACAATATTATAATTAATTCATGTATTAAAATTGTTGTGAACGTGTTTTACAAACCAAAAACAGGTAAAGAAAAATTCTACTTGCATTTTATGATTTTTTTGCAATCTTTCTGGCCAGATAAGGTTTTAAATAAAGACTTGTAATTTACGTTTATATTAAACAATTGAATAAATAGCACTAGGTTTTATTTAAGTATATTTATGTATTGAAATTCTTATTAAAATTTTTAAGAAATTTGAAATGATTTATTGACCATTTAGACAGTTTGTATTCTTCTAACTGCGTTTCCTCAGTTTGCATTTTTTCGATAAATCCTTTTATTTAAAATCCTAAAACATATACAGGTATGGACTAAATTATTTAATATTTTTACTGCTTATTTAAAATTATATACTTTATAGAAACAAGGCTGGGTTTTGCAAATTACTGAAAAATATTATTTGAAAAGAAATTGTGCCTGAGATTATATTTGTTTCAGAGATTTTACATAAAAATGTGTTTTTATTTTCTTCTCAGAAACTGATACATTAATGGCAAAATCGATATTTGAAGTTATTAAGAATACTCTTACAAGTACAATAAAAAAATCTGGGGTGGGACATTGAAAATTGTAGGAGAAGAAAGACATTTTAATTGGTAAAATTTTATTCAAAAAATTTAAATTAAAAAAAATTACTGGCGAAAAACATTTTATTAAAAATTTACTAAATTAATTCAAAAATTATTTCTTTATTAAAAATCATTTTGTCTTACCATTTAATAATATTCATAAAAAGTAGATCAAAGTTCTTAAATAAAAAAAATCATTTAAAAGGTACCGAGCTCCTTGTCGCGTTGAAGCCGATATGCGCGTCTGAGCGCCTTAACTTTAGTTTTAATTTGAACGATATTTCTGGAATTATAAGTCAGTTGTACGTCAGCCGTGTTGCTTACTAAATTGAAGTGAGCCGCGCAATGGC
>KK119048.1:0-12992 GCA_000611955.2 Stegodyphus mimosarum | reverse complement strand
CCTGCAAATTCTACCTCCAATTCTGAGAAGCAGTTAATGCCTGTTTGCGATGTGAATGAGACACGCAGGAAGAATCGGTTTTCGCTGCTGGTCGAATCTGTTCTTGTGAACGGGAATGAAGAAGCGATGAAGTACTGAGTATTTTTTTAGGTTGTAGCGGAATGGTGCAGTTTGAACCAAGACTTCAAAACTGGTGATATAGTCTTGATTAAAAGAACGAGAATCTACCTCCCCTTGAGCTGGAAATTGGGAAGAATTATTAAAGTGTATTCCGGCCTGGATGAAAGAGTTTGAGTAACGGTTTTAACAGCACCCAAAGATAAGATGAAGCAGCCCATAGCAAAGCTATGCCATTTAATTCATGATATTAGAGATTTTAATGTTTTATTTTCAGGTCTACGTATTTAATTTTACACTGCTGGCCACCGTAAATGCAACACCCTGAAGGAAGTATGCAAATCACATAAAATTTACAACATGCATTAGCGGAGGTGAGATATGCAAATGATTAGAATTTCAGCGCAGACGCACATCACGCGCCCCTGTGGCGCCACTTCAAAGCGCTATTTAAGGCTTGGAGTTTTCCACGATTTCAAGTTGGGCCATTCTATTTTTCTTGTGGTTTTTTCAGAAAAAAAAGGATCAATTATGCCTCGTAGTAAACAGCGATCATCGTTTGATAAAGTATCCGTGTTCGACAGAGGAAGGATAGTGGCCTACCGAGAGTGTGGATTATCTTTCAGGGAAATCGGTAGTCGTGTTGGACGAAAACAAACAACTGTAATGCGGATATGTGACCGTTGGATACATGTCCGTTGAAGGGTACGACGGACCGACGTGTTCGATCGCATCTACCTCAGTGCACCACTTCACGTGATAGCAGGAACAATGTGTGCACGGCAGTGACGGATCGCTCAGTCACATCACGAACCATAGCACAGCACATTCAGCCTGTAACGTATCATCCAGCTAACAATGTGTGCATGGCAGTGACGGATCGCTCAGTCACATCATCAACCATAGCATAGCACATTCAGCCTGTAACGTATCATCCAGCGTCTGCGCGTACCATTCGACGCCGTTTACAGCAGAGTGGTATCTCCGCAAGATGGCCATTGCTTCGTCTACCCTTGACGCAGACCACAGACGTCTCCGCCGCCAATGGTGCGATGAAAGAAGGATGTGGGCGGCAGAATGGAATGAAATTGTCTTTACTGACGAGTCACGCTTCTGTCTGCAACACCACGATGGTCGGATTCGAGTCACGAGACACCGTGGAGAGAGGATGCTGAACAGCTGAGTTATGCTTCGCCACACTGGTCCTACACCGGGTATTATGATATGAAGCGTTATTGGATATCACTCTCGCACTCCTCTAGTACGCATTGCTGGTACTTTAAACAGCCAGCGCTACATCTCCAAGTTGTTGGAGCCAGTTGTCCTTCCTTACCTTC
The DNA here is from genome assembly GCA_000611955.2 of Stegodyphus mimosarum. Classification (NCBI taxonomy): domain Eukaryota; kingdom Metazoa; phylum Arthropoda; class Arachnida; order Araneae; family Eresidae; genus Stegodyphus; species Stegodyphus mimosarum. Next base: position 11,538 of record KK119048.1, on the reverse strand, counting down.
AGGGCTTGCCCACAGTCATATTTCAAAAGGATAATGCGCAACCACACGTGGAACGCATTGTCCAAGGGTTCTTCGTCAATTGCCAGATTGAATTGCTTCCCTCGCCGGCTCGCTCTCCGGATCTTTCGCCGATAGTAAACATGTGGTCCATGGTTGCTGAACCATTGATCCAGATTACATCCCAAGCTGCCACACCAGATCAAATTTGGCAACGTGTGGAAGCTGCTTGGTCTGCTGTACCCCAAGAACACATCCAAAGTCTCTTTGAATCAATGCCGAGCCGTGTGGCAGCGGTGATCTTCAACACTGGTGGCTACTCTGCCTACTAATTCGAGAAGAAACCACACTTCACAGAAGTCTGTAAATGTAATCATTTGATACTTGGGCAACATGTTATCCACTAAATCATTTTTGTTGTGATATGTCTTGTCTTTCTTGGTGTTGCAATCTGGGTGGCCAGCAGTGTAATTGTTTACTGTTTATTGCTCGACCCCTCCTTGGGATTTCAAAGCTGAGGGTATGTTTGATGTCATGAATGAAAACTGAGTTTGTAGTCACTGAGATGAGAAGAGACACAAACGCAAATTAGGTTCTTAAGTGAGCTTGGGGTCTTATTTAGTAGCGACTGGAGGTCGAACGGCATATATAAGGCGTGTTGAAATGAAAGTGATTCGAACCGCTGCATGCGAAAAGTTTGCACTGGATTTTCGGGAAACAAACGCGTTAGTGAAGCTATATGTACCACGCATACATGTGCGGAAGGAGATGTGTGATAACATCAATCGTAAGGGCGTGGCATTCATTTAGAAATGGTTGGTGTAGATGCAACTGCTTCGAAACCAGATCAGCGAGCTGTAAGTAAGTTTTTAACAGTGGAAGGATGTAAGCCGGTCGAGTCATCGAAGAATGGTGGCTCTTACGGTGACACGTGTGTTTCGAAGCTCTCGGTGAGGAGGTGAGCGAGGATGTTTAGCGAAGGTCGTCAAGAGACAACGGATTTGTCGCAGCCCAGTCAGGCGCACAAAGTTGTGACAGTTAAGCTAATTACGGACACTGACACGGCAATCAAGGCAAATCGTAGTCGAAACATTCGTGACGTGTCAAATGAGTTGAACGTTTCCATCGGTACTGTTCACAATATTGTCAGCAACATCCTGAAGTATGGAAAACTTTGCTGCCAATGGGTTACCCGCGTATAGTCTGACCACCACGACAAACAGCAAATGGGCCTCAGTTTAGAGCATTTAATGCGTTACACGGCTGACGATGACGTCAGCAGGCAATGGAAACATCGTGACAAAAATTCAAAACTTAGTACTCATCCGGGTACGTGATGTTGATGGCATTTTTTGACTTTCAGGGTCCCCTATTACTGGAGTTTAAAGAGTCGAGCGTCTCCATCGATGCCCAACGGTACACTGAAACACTTGATAAGCTGCAAAAGGCTATCGAAAACAAACGTCCCGGTATGCTGTCGTCAAGTTTCATCCTTCTGCGCTACAATGCAAGGTCGCATGTCGCCCGGGTGTGTGTCGAGGCATTGGCCCATAAAAAGTGGAACGTCTTGGAACATCCAGCTTACAGTCCAGATCTGTCGCCATGCGACTATCACATCTTTGGACTGCTGAAAAAAGCTTTAAGTGTGAACGCTTTCTGTCCGACGAGGACGGAAAGGTTGGAGTTATGAACTGGTTCCGTGATCAACCGACATCGTTCTTCGAGGACGGAATTCGCAACCTTCTCAAGCAATGGGGCGCCTGCCTTAACGCAATGGGGGACTTTTTTTATAATTATCGTATGCATTTCAATCATTAAATATTGCCGTTCCTACCTATGTAACTGTCTCATTTCTGTCGCTACACATCTCATGGATACACGTCTCGAATCTCTTTCATTTGAACGCCCCTCATAGGTTTCTTTGAGCTGTGGTCTCGTATAGTAAGCTGGAATTCGAGTGTTTCGTCGTGTTTGGCAAGTCGAAATTATTCAGCATACGTAATGTGTGCAGAAAGAGAATAAATGAAGTTCGTTCAAGATTTCGAGACTGTGATTTTTATAAGTTATACTGAAGGTGTGTGACAGCATGTGTACAGAACACAGTCCATTAAATACCAACGACGGTCAACCACAGGGTACTCTGCGTTTATTAGCGTAATGTTTTGAAAAAAAAACTGTAAAAAAATGTAGAGTGTGCTTTCCAGATATTTCTTCTACTTCGTCTTTCTTTTTCCAGAGAAAGGTTTTTCCATTCGTTCTATAAATGAATAGTGAAGCTGAAATGAAAAAGTGTAATTAAAACATAAATAAAAGGAAAAAATATTATGTGAGATATTCACAGTGAATAATTAATTACAATAATGCAGGTAACGTTCATAAACATTTTGAGCTGAAATATGTAATAAATAAAGTGGAATGCAAATTATATCCAACAAGTAAATTATAGTTAAATTAAGCCGGTGTTAACATCGAATCCGTTGGTCACCAGGTGGTCTACGGAATACCTGTTTCCAGACTATTGAAATATAATTAAACTGGGGAAAAAACAGATAGCCAACAAAGCAATTGCTCTCAAGCAACCTACGGCATTGAGGATCACTTCCGATCAATTCAAAATCATCGAATTGAAGTGATACCTTTAATTTAGATGAACTCCTGAAATGGAATTAAATTGAAAGAGTCACCGAGTCTTTTGTCTATGAGTGTCAGTCCACAAGTCACTGGTGAAATTGAGACAAGAAGATCAAACCGCATACCATTAATCCGCAAACCAGGATGGCCCAAAATATTTTGAAAGATTTCCGAAGGATATTTTTCCAGTTTTCTTGTAAAAATCTTTCAGTTTTTCACATTTCAGGATTCAAAGCTAGGCAATAGTCACAGAGGATCATCACTGCTCTCGACAGCCTGTGACATATGGATTCAAAAGCATCGATGTGGGCTAAAAAATGTTTCGTGTAGTGTATTATATGTCTGCATATTGTAATGTAACGCTCAAAACCTTTGGAAAGATCACAGTAAAGACTTTTACAACGGCAAAATTAAACTTACCTAGGTTTTTAAAATTTAATTAACGATGTAAAATTAGGAACATGGAAAATGTATGCACATGTTAACAATTCATCATTATTCCCAAGGAAATCCCTAGCGATTACTTTAGGAAAAAACGCTGATCTAAATGAATATTTGCTTACGTTATAATCTGGCAGACACTGTCCAAAAGCTTCGATCAACACCCAATCTTCCAAGGCAGCAGATTTATATTCTTCGTAGACGAGAATCCCGTCACCATCTTTATCCTGTAAAACAAGAAATTATTTTAACCAAGATTGCGGATTATAATCTGTTAAACTATGGCAAAACACACTTTAGCTATCTGCCTATAGGAAGGTCGTGTTTTAGTGGAGGACATTTTAAGGCGAACTGGTTGAGTGTTGTTATGTGAATGAGGATGTGTAGTGATGTATGTTATGACTATGAGTGAGAGTTACGGATAGGGAAAGCTCCTAAGCAACTTTTCGCTAGGATTTCAATGATTTATCAGTATTCAAAAATCGGTCGCTGTTGAGCACGTAACATTGCGGAAAATAAGCAAAATTGAATATTCACAATTTCTTTTAACTTTGGATCATTGCCTTTTAAAAAGGGATTACTGGGCTTCGAAAGGTAACTGCAGTGCTCCTCTCCTCAAATTCATCAGTTACATTTAAGAATTTGAAAGTCAAACAACAGAAATCAGCATTATATTTGCAAATTTTCACAGAACTAGTTTCGATGGTTTTACCGAACCAACATCTCCAGCTGCCAAAGTGCAAATGCTTATTCCACCTTAATCAACAGTTATACATAAGGAAAATTAAACATTCTTGCGTGCGTACGGTTCGTAATGGATTGAATGCACAAGTCGATAAAAAGTTGATAAAATTTATGCTTTTCACAAGAAATAAAACAAAATGCTGAAATATTTCCTCAGAGATATTCGTACAATATCACAATATCTTAAACGTTAAAAAGAACTCAATTCAAAACAGAGAAATAAATTCAATCTCACAGCGAATTCGCTACAATCAATAGCAGCATTTGGTAAACAACAGTTCGCTTAAAACAGTTACAACTGAGCTGAAGTGTTTTAATTCGGCTTTGATAAGCTTTTTAATTATTCACTAGAATATTCTGGTAAAACCTATTTTCTCGATTTTTGTGGATGGCAACAGCAATTACGAGATATTTATTTATTAAATATTAAATGCAGGCGCTCTTTTATTTTTACTTTTCCGACTTAGTTTTCTCTTCAAAAATCGTCTGCGTTGCACGGGAAAATGAAACAATTTTAATTACATTTCTAAATAAATACCTAAATAAGTACGAAATCCGTAACAATATATTAGCTTAACTGTAAAAATTATTTGAAGATGTGAATTAATTAGAAGGGCGTGTGCTGCTTTTAAATCTTGTTTCATAAAGCTCAATAATTTTAAATAAAAATTTAAAGTTTAATCTCACGTACAATAACGACACTATGAGGAAAAGGAATTAAAGATATTCTTAAAAAGAAGGAAACACTACAGAAAACACATAAATAATAAATGTATGCTAGCGTAACATAGTATGCTAGCGTAACATAACATAAGGAAGAATCCAAAAATTATAGAAAATAAAAAAATAGACGATTCTGTAAGGAATTAGGGAATATATGCCATTAAGAACACTTAATTGCGATTTTGAGCCTAATGCTTACTAAAATTAAAATTTGAATATAATTTCAGTTATGTGAATAGGATATATTATTAAAAAAATGAAATACGGATTTAACTATTCAAAAAATACATTTATCAATTTCAAATGCCTCTATTTCTTAAGAAATTGTAATTCAAGAAATAAATTAAACCTGTTCCAAAACTCCGAATAGCAGCATTCTGAGAGGTGGCTATTTCCTAAGGCGCACTGAATATAAATTTACGCTTCTGTATTTTGTTGATTGGCAGCCTTTCGAAAGTGACCAACAGTGAAACTGGACGAGCGATTTATGAAAGGCATGCTAATGTTGCATAACGTATATAAAGTTTCAGATTTTTTTGGAAAGACTATTTATAAAGACAGTTTTAAAGTTAAAATGGAAAGAAAATGGTAATGGTTTGATAAATAATTAAATTAGCCTAAAATATTTTGTAATATAATTTTTTTCGATTTTAACTTTTACTTTTTTAAAAGTTTTGCTGAGAAAATAAAGAACTAACATCAGAAAATCATAACTGCGATTAAGTAAACTAAGATTTCATTTCCAGTTAGCTAATACTCGTATGATTGCTTCCGACAGATTTAGATTTATAATTTATTCGACTTATTGCCATTTTGTTAGACACTGAATTCATTCAATAACATTGTGGCAAACATTCTCACCATTTTCTTCAAAATCCTTTCCAAGAGTTCTAAGATCATATCTGGGTTGATCTCGACTGCCTGAAAAATAATGAATTAATATGTTTAAAGTGCCACGAACTACATACAGCCAGCCTTCTCTAAAACGGCCACCTAGATTATTTATGTCGTATATGTCTTAGAGGGATGATATTAAATATTGACGTTTATTTCTATTTTCAGAAATACTGATCATCATCATCAGAGATAATTCACTGAGGGATGTGGTTGCCAAGAGAGGTTTCAGTATTTATATACGTATATATATATATATTCTTCGGCTCAATTTCTGACTCTACATTTCGAAATTCTTTATAAAAATAAATTACAGTTAGATGTTGCAATGAACTTTTTTGATTGAACTACTTTCCTTAGGAGACGACATATATATATATATAAAAGTAATCAGAATTTATGAGAACATTAATAAAAAAATGTGAACACCATCCTTCCTAAGACGATGACATCCGTAGAAGATTAAAATCGATTTAATCCGGGCGATCATTTTAAAGACAGTTCACTGTATTTTGAAATTTTTTCTATTTAAAAATTATTTTACGTTAATTCCTTTCCGTTTAATTTTCTTATGTTAGGTAGGAACTATAAAGACTTACGATGCACACATTGAGGCATTTTATTAGACCTATACAAAATTTAATAGTCGCTGATGGTTTTTATTGGTTTTATTGATGGTTTTTATTGCGACCCCATTAGTTAAGTAAATAAAGTTTATTAAATTTTTAAACCATATCAATCTTTTACCTTAGTGCTGTAAAATTTTCATGCCCAATGTTCATTTACGTTTAGCAAATTAATAATAAATTGTAATGTCTTATACAGAGAATTGTTTATTTTAAAATATTAATTTCCATGCAACTGAATAGAGCCCATTGTATTCATTTTCGCTGAAGCGATTACTCGTTATCGTTTGCTTTTTACTGTGGGATGAGCGACTCTCGTTTCTTATTTTGTCTTTTATTTTGTACTTCTTAAATAATTAGAAATATCTTTGTGGGGTTTATCTATTTACTTTGTTAGCGGCGTTGATGTGTTCTCGCCATTAGGCTTGTTTCGCTGGTTTACTACAAACCAGAACTCTTCCTCCGCATTAAAGTCTTCTGTGAGCCGTTAGGCTAATCTACAACACCTTGAAATTATTATTCGTTACGTATTTCTGTTAAGCCAGAAGTGCTGGCTTCCTGTAACCCAAGTTGGGTCATTTGTTAATTTTATTCTTGAATAAAAGGTGCCTATACCTATAGGTACCCGAAGAAAAGGTACTTAAAAGCATGCACTATGTTTAGTTAGAAGATAATTCTTCAAGAGTCTTTTTAAAAGCTTATGTTACCAAAGAGACATAGACTTTACATCTTTATTATGTACACTGCGCAAAAAAATAAATGGGACAATGTTATATTCCCGTTCTACTTGGCCGATTGACGAAATTTGAATTGCGTTTTGCATGTCTCGAAAACGCGACTTAAAATATTTATCAGATTTATATACAGCATTGTTCTAATATAGGTATTTTGACAAAAAATCGGGCTTTTCTGATATGACACGCCAATTTTTTTCCACATTTCGATTCTACGTCGCAGATTATGCCAAACCGCCGAGATTTGTAAAAATCGCAAAAGTAGTTTTTAAAATATGAACTCTCAAAAGTTTAGCTCCTCGGTGTTAATCCAATTTGGTATGTATTTATTAATATCTCTTTTTTTATTACGCTTACTTGATTCTTTCTTTCACAGTTCGAAATTTAGGTTCACTCCAAATAAAATTCAGCCATTTATTATAATTTTTTTTTAAATTTGTATTTTTGAATAATTTCTTATAAAGTTTTGGAAAAATATTTTGAATTATACTATAAAATGTTTAAAATCATCTTAAGGTAAATGTATTTATAAGCATACCTGCAAAAAATTAGTGCTTTTTTTAAAATTTCCGAAGATATATGTGAATTTATATATTGGAGCGTTTTGAAATTTGGCATATTTGTTGAAAGCGATAATAACAAAAATGTGGTTTACGCATTTGCTAAAATTGCACTCATGTCCATAAATTAAGGATAATTTGTAGTCACGCGGAAATCGAACTCTAAAATAAATATATCACCTCTAAAATCACTACACACATATTCAAGAATCATATGCAAATTTCAGGAAGTAACCAGATGACACCGATGGTACGTCACAATGACGAGAGTGTGACAGAGTGATATATAAGGAATACAGGCAAAGAAGTAAAATTGTTCGCAGGCGCTTTATAAGCATTTCAGTGCAATAACCGAAAAGTTATGACACAAAGAATGCATTTGGATGATTTTTTACGTGGTAGAATTATCGGCCGTCTGGAATGTGGGCGTACCCAACTGGAAGTATCAGACGAACTTGGAATTGGCAACGATTCCAAGATGATGGTAACGTGAGTAGACGTTACAGCACAGGTCGCCCCAGAGTTACGACGCCGAATGAGGATCGGTATTTGGCATATTGGTCTCTATGCTCGTAGACCTGTCAGATGCATTCCACTTACTGCAATTCACTGTCGCCTGCGGTTAGCCTGGAGTAGAGAGCATGTATTGTGGACACCGCAACAGTGGGCTTGTGTGATGTTTTCTGACGAGTCCAGGTTTAGCTTGCAGTCTGATTCTCTCCGGACTTTCATATGGAGAGCTCCAGATACCCGTTACCACCAAGAAAAAATCATTGAACCGTTACCATGGTGCAGAAGTGCTCGTTTGGGCTGGAATTATTCTGGGCTCCAGAACTGACCTGCATGTTCAAATTGACAAGCCAAATCTATCTGGACGTCATTCTGGAACAACATGTACGTTTGTTTCGGGGCGCCATGGGCGCACAATTTGTGTTTATGGCTGACAACGCCTGTCCTCATCGTGCAAACATCGTAAGCGAATGCCTTCAATCGGAGGATATCACCCGTATGGACTGACCAGCATTCTCACCGGACTTGAATCCAGTACAGCACGTGTGGGACATGCTTGGCCGACGAGTTGCAGCCCGTCAACCTCCTCCTACATGTCTACCGGAACTTCGCAGAGCATTGCTTTTTGAGTGGTGTAATATCTTCCAAGATCAGATCGATAATTTGATACTCAGCATGGCTAGCCGTTGTACGGGCTGTATTGCATCGTCTGGGAGACATACAATGTATTAACAATCATACCAACCATGTAATATTGGTTTTTTGTAAATAGCTTTTTTTGTAATTTGCTCCAGGGAGAAAAAATCGCTAATTTTTTTTAATAATCTCAAACATATACCATCTTTTTTTGCTCTTTACCTTTTGTTTAATAAATAAGCTTTACAAATAAGTCAAATTTGTTTTGCTTCTAACTCTTCCTTTCCCTGATTTTGCATTATCCTTAATTTATGGATATGAGTGTATTTGAAAGTAGTAACGATGTGACTTTTTTTTTCCTCATGCACAACGTAGACAGTAGGAATGATGTGACTTTTTTCCCGCTTCCGCATAATCGAAGGGATTGGAAAATAGGTTGCCATGTATTACGAAGTTTGCCAAGTGAATTATTCTTGGCGCAAATTGAAAAAAATTCGCCACGTTAAATTTTTGAATTTCTCCGTAAATTTCCCAGCAAATTTTACAAAACTTAATATTTAGGCATAATTTGAGTCGCAGAATCGAAATATGAAAAACAAATGCTATGTTACTTCAGAAAAAGTTCCATTTTGCGTCAAAATACATATCGACTTACCTGGCTATCTGCCAAGCTTTGGTAAGAATAAACTACATATTTTTTCATTTCACAATAACAGTATTAACCAGGTCGTTTGTGTCAGGCATGCAGTGATAGGATAGCGTAAATTTGACTATCTTAACTATTTAACAATCCACTGAAGAAGGTAATAGTTTTATATCTCTCACTTACTACAAATGGCGTGTATAATAAAAGCAATGGTAAGGTAACGCGAAGTAATATGAGGTAATTGGAAACACGTCGCCATATACGTTTCTACCTTTAGTATGAGTTATTAAGTTTAGCCAAATTAGCAATTAATGTTAAATATTCTTACTCACTTTTAAACGGCCTATTTATTTAAAAGGTGAAATACATTTAAATACATAAAAAAATTGAAATTTTTTACGTGCTCTTATACTAAAACTTGCTTTCTCACAAGCACATTAAAATGAAACCCATGTTAAAAAAAGGGGTTGGGGCAAATGGTTTGTTTACTTTCGCATTCCAGCAAATTCCTCATATCAAATCCCCGAACTAAGCTTAAAAAGAATGTGTACACAATTATACAAATATATACTATCGCATGATAGAAAAAATAGCTTATTAGCATATCTCTCCGTACATTTATTAATTACTTCCTTGTAAGAAGTAAAAAGGAAGTATTGTAATCGGGAAAATTTTCGGGTATCATATTTCAACGAAAATATCTATTTTGACCGCTTTCGAACGCAATTTAACAATGTGTTTGAGGGACATTTGTACCTAAGAACAGAATTCCCCAAATAAATTATAAAATTGATTTAAAATGGATTCCGAAGAAATTTTTTCGTCGCGTCTGTGCGTACGTACGTACGTATGTATGTATGTATCTCGCATAACTTAAAAACGACTAGCCTCAGAACTTTGAAATTTTGTATATAAGACTGCTATAACATGAAGATGTGCACCTCCTATTTTGGTGGCAATCGGCTGCACCAAAAGTATACAAATTTATGTACATATATATCCACTCTGTTACTCGGCTCAGTGAGCTCAGGTATTTTATTTTTTATGTTGGTAAATTGTGCATTTTTTGCTTTAAAAATGATTAAGTTACGTTGTTCTTATCTTCCAGTTAAGGTTTTTATGCCCTTAGAAAATCTGCAGGCAAGATTTGTAGAATTCTCAACAATTTAAAAGTTGTTTAAGTGCAGCTAAGCCTAATCACTTGCTCATGGCGGACATATTTGTTTACATTTGAAACTTAGGAGAATATTGGATTTGTTGCCAATCTAGAGAAACTAAGCTTCTCATTAAGAAAGATAACGCCATCTTTTATTACTGCGAATTAAATCATTGTGGAAGCCACTATGGAGTTTTTTCGAGGAAATAAGTGTTCAAGATTTACTTCGTAACTTTTAATATAGATATTTTGAGTTTTTGTGTATTCATGCCTTGTCGCGAAGTGCAAATTGAATTAATTGAATGAAAAATACTGAATCGTGTGTAAAAAACTGTTTCTTTCTTTCTTTTTTTTTTTTTCAAATTTCTTAGATTTATTATAGTCCTTGAATAGAACGTGCGGCAACGATTAGATAGTTCTCCAGATGATATACTTAATTTTTGTCCATTGTGGTGAGTTATAAAATGAATGAGATGTAAGGTTGTTATGTGAAGCTAGCGCCAGAATGTCGCTGCGATAGACAAATGTGGTGAATTTTAAAGAGTGCATTTATTCTTTTGTGGTTTATGCGCTATCGACGAAGTAGATTTAATTCAATCCAATAAGTTTAAATGAAATGCAAAATGCATATAATTTAATATGCCGTACAAGGAAGTCATGTGGTGTGCACATCAGATTTTTTTAAGAACGTAAAGTACTTACATTCCAAGGTAATTTCTTTTTCATTTAAGAATTCCTAAAAATGTGGTTTTCCTGCGTGGATTTTTCTAAATCGGCTGATTAGAATTCCTAGAAATTTTAATAAATCGTATAAACACTTTATAAATGGCCAATTATTTTTTCTTACGTAAGAATTGTTAGAAATATAACCAAATTGGGACTCGTGTAAAAAATCTGGACTCCTCACATTTCATTATTTCAGTCGAAATTATGATTATTATATATGTAATACATTTTAAATATATAACTATGCGTACTTGCAAACTTATAAATACATTTTTATAATTATTTAGTAATACTAAGGAAATAATGTACATTTACAAGATTTGAATGTTAAATACATTTTTATAATTATTTAGTAATATTAAGGAAATAATGTACATTTACAAGATTTGAATGTTAAAACAAAACAGATATTAAATGATAATAATAATAGCTCTTACCTGGTTCTTCTGACCTTTGAGCTTCTGTGAGAGTAATTGAAAATAATTAGATTTTAATCCTTTATTTGACACATTTT
>KK119047.1:47956-105421 GCA_000611955.2 Stegodyphus mimosarum | reverse complement strand
AAAGGAGAGAGACTGAGGGAGGGGGGAGAAATTTTATAGCGCGTTGCAAAACTGCGCTCTTTCCAAATCAAAACAACAGAGAGAGTGGACTTTAAAATCACTGAGGCGGAAGTGCTTACCCCGCCGTGACGTTACATCACCGTAGGTTGCGCCCTACGGGGCTTAAGGGCAGGGGCTTTCATGCCTCGCCAACACGTTGTGAGTGTAATGAAAGTGCACTCTTAAGCCCTCTTTCCTAGCGATTACGAAAAGAAAAAAGGGTATATATTTCAAACACGTTTATGATCTAACTGCTTCTTGAGATTAGAATTGTACTTTTGTTTTTTATTTCTTGTTTCGAAGTTGTATAGCCTTTAGACATAAAATCAGAGCTGCAAAATGCAACTTCGATTAAGAGTTATATCAAATTTTAATCTTCATTTTGAATTATTATCTTTTATCTGGAGTTTTACCAGGCAAGTCCCTAACGCAAAACATTTCATTTAAAGTATGGGAAAAATTGTCCAGTATTCTAAAATTTATTTGCTATCAGCTTAAGCACACCCTAATAAATATGATATAAAAGAGCTTGACATGCCATCTATATAATTTTCTCTCTTCTATTTAAGCAACCATAAAAATATGAAGAACTGATATCTTAAGTTTAATCTGAATAAGATGGATTATTATGCAGCCCGCTATAAAGAAAGCTGCGATATTTCGCATAGGAATAGAAACTAAAGCAAATTGTGTAAAAGATAACCATTTTCCTTTTTTGTACCTTGGAGATACTACATATCGTCGTTTGATGCTTCAATACAGTAAATTAAAGCTCGTTACGACAATCTCTAACGTTTTCCCGGTCGTACCATTAAAGCTGCCTCTAAAACTTGGTAGATGTAAATTCATCAAATGTAGCTCATTAACTCAGGATAATATTTAAGGTATCATAATCACGTAGCACTTTTCTTTTCTCTGCCAACGAGGAGGTCCATATAAAAAATGTGCTTATCAGCTAATTATGCCATGATGACGGTTCTAATTTACTTTAGTTTTGAAGAATACGTTCGCAGTGAATGTCAAAGTCACAGGACAAGTGTTCCTGTCAAGAGCAGAGGCACAGCAATAGTTTACTTTCTCACTGTTACCATTGCTAAAATATCCACATTTGCAGAGAACAGCAACCGAGGCAATCCTGTAACACTGTATCTTTAGTAAATGTCAAGCATAACTCATATAGCATAGCCGTTCTGCAGAAAAAGCAACTTTGTCAAAATATCTGCCTCAAGAAATTTAACCAAATTAGACTGGTTTGTCACGTCGTATTAGTTAATTATATGAAATTGTAAAGCAAAAAAGAATGAATATGTGACTTTCCTATATAGGGCATTATAAAAGAGAAAATTGATATAACTACGAACCATAAAATTATAAAGGTGAAAGAAAAAATATTATAAATTCTTAAAATTTATTCTTTCTGTTATTATCCTAACTGTAATCAAGCATGAAGTTTTAGAAATAATTTGTTTTCGGGGAAACGTAATGCAATTAAAAGTTTGGGAAAGCTACTGATTTATTTTATACAAAAAAATCAAGTCATTCAAAAATCAAGATAAAATTAATTGGTGGTAAAATTCGTGGCAAGTAAAATTAATTTAATGATATGGAGAAGATTAGACTAGAAGTACATTAAAAATGTTTTCTTCACTGAAACGTGAATAAACTTACACGATTTACACGTTTTGTGGACTACACAGGAATAAAAATAGTCTGCCGAATTGTGCTTCATAGAATCCTCCTCCCTATATGTAACAAAATAAGATAGCTGCTGTAAGAATAATTGACGATCTCAAAATTAGCATTCTAGGTTTGGTCTTCACTTCCTAAATTCATCTATTCTCCCAAATTCGAGATCTTTCTATGTTATAGAACGTTACTTCAAAAGGGTCAATAAAAATAAAATTAACCTAATAAAAGATTATCTGTACTTATACATCTGATTTAGTATAAATAAACTCTTGGCACAAGGTCACTCTTCCCTTCACTAACTGTTGCTCTGCCAACCTCACTCTGATTCGCTTCTCAAATGCCTAAGTCATTTCCTTTAAGAAACCACTGTACATAGATAATTATCACATTTAATTATGCTTGAATAAGTGTCCGCCAAACAAAGTGGATATGTGTGAAAATAAAGATTGGTGATTTATTGAAATCCATTGGGGTTTCCTTATGAGGACTACTATTCCTTCTAATTAACTTGGGAAACATCAGTCCAGTCCTGAGTGGAAACAGGGAGCTTACTCAAGCTATATTCGTGTGTGCATGGGATAGATAATACATGTTAAGAGGGGTTAACTTTATCCTTTATTTCTCGCAGAGTACAGGCGTTCCGGCACTTCGGGATACAAAGACCAACACTTTGGTCTAAGACATAGAAAATGAGAAATATTCAATTAATTACTAACTTAACTAAATTAGAACTAAACTTAAATGCTTTACAGAGCCTATTAAGGCGAAGAATGGTGTTTTGACGTTACGTATATATTGGACTAAATGCAAATATTATAATACGTCTAGTGTATCAACATGAACTAAGTTCTGGCTTTAAAGTTCTGGCGAACTGACTGAAAAGTAGGCCCGTAGCAGGGCAGCAGGACACAGCGCAGCATTGTCGGTTCTTGAAATCAATCCCTAGGGCACACGACATGTAGAATTCTGGACGTGGAAACTATCTCTGAAGAGAAAACGAAGTAAAGGAAAAGGAGAGAAGTACGAAAAAGAAATAAGGCCAAAATAATCTGACAAGTACTTAAAAAGGACGAGAGGGAGAAAAGTATTTCATAATGTTTCTAAGACAAAAAAGGTTCAATGACAAGATCTAGAGAAAAAACAACATACAAAATGGAATCAATGACTATGCTACAACAATTCTACAGCAATCAATACAACGAAAAATACAACTTAACTGTAAAACAACAATGTTACTGCAATCAGAATTACAAACTACAACACAACAAATGCAACACTTCTATGTACAATACAACACAACTTTAATCTACCAAAAAACTACAACCAAACAGCTTAAATCATCAGGCAATGAACAGATGGAATAGAAGTACAGACAGCTACCAACTGAGGAGCTAAGTGATGAAGTTGTCGTCTCTAACCATGAAAGTGCGAGCTGCTAATGGCCGAATGCTAGGATCTTCAAAGAGAACTTCATAATTAAAAACTTGAGAATAATTTACGAAGTCGCACTGTATGGCTTTGGTGAAGAATTGTTCATTGGATCTTTGGATATATTCTGGAATAGTCTCAAGTTTTACATCTTCTCTTGGCTAGAAGCCATTTCTTAAATACCTATGCAGTTTCCAAACTCATTAACATAAAAATCGTACTCTCGCTTATTTTGGCGGAAAATGCAAACTAAGAGAGGATAGCGAAGTTTTAAAATAAAATAAACGCTAGGAAAACTTAAAATCCTTATATCCTATATAACGCTACTTGAAAAGGGCAACTAAAATTAAATCACAGATTAGCTGTACTTATACATCAGACTTAGAATAAATATTTTTTGCACAATAACTACGTCATTCTGCCGTTCCCTAACTGCTGCTCTGCCAACACCGCGCTATTTCGTTTCTCAAATGCCTACGTCATTTCTTTTAAGAAAACAATATACACAGAAATTTATCACATTTAATTATGATTGAATAAGTGTCCGCCAAACAAATTGGATATGTGTGAAAATAAATTGCTCTTTTATCGAAATCCAATCTCGTCATCTTCGTCTCTACGCTTTGAACCCCAGCCATGACGACTGAAAGCTAATTCCGCCTATGCATTAAATTATGATATATATATATATATATATGTGTGTGTGTGTGTGTGTGCGTATATTTAAAGAAAAATGGTGATTGATTAATATTAATTACACATTTTCTTTCAAATGCATTAAAATTAGTTAACAACTTGTTTCCATTAGACATTAGTAGGATTACAGTTAATTAGCCATTTTTAATTAAATATTCATAGACTAAGTGAAATTCAATTTTCTGCGAACTGAAAAAGTAAATGACTAATATAAGTTTTAATCTTCACACCAACCTCAATAGACAAATTCGCAGTTTTTAAATTGTTTTCATTTTCGTCCATATCCTTCATTATTTTTCATTTTCTACCTGCCGTTCAAAAAGAGAGATGCGAATTCTCTGAACTGAATGAAAGAAAATTATTATCGAGAAAACATAATTTTATTTTTCTAGAAACTAGGCGCTTGCTAATTGTAAATGCATTTCTAAACGATTTTGCAGATTAGCGACACTGGAGAGCCGTTAAAAACCTTTTTTCTCTCATTACTATAAGGAACCGATAAATAAAGAAATTAATTTAGTTTCGTATTTGTATATGATATAAAATTAAAAAGGCTTTCGTATTATTTGGCTCGTATTATTTCGTATTATTTCGTGATATAATTTTTTGCCTTTATAGGCGTTAAATATATGAAACCGAATTTATAGAATTTTGTTTCCAATTCAGTTCGAATCAAATATTTAAGTAAAGAATTTACGTTATTTATAACTATCGCAGTTTTATAACGTTAAGTGATATAGTGATCAAGGTCGTTTTTATTATTCTACGAATCTGGTGATAGCCTAGTGACCACAGAATGGAGGGCATTTCTTTCTTATAAGCAAACCAAAAATAGAAATTAGTTGATTTTTTCCGTCGAATTTTAACGTCTAGTTAAATGTCAATTAGCCTAATATTTAATAAAGAATATTTGAATGTTATAAACAAATATACGAAGAAATTGTTTCCCTTTAATTACGACTCTAACATTCTTTCGTGATAATAACCAGTAGGTCTGGAAAAACTCTTAAATAACTGCATTGAATACTGCATCATATACGACAACCACCTTACGTACAAACTCGTTTAGAGTTCTGTTGTATTGTATATGATAGATAGTGTATAGAGAAACTTAAACTTTCGTTACCTAGAAGTGATGGGAAACTCATGCGCTTACTCTAAATGTCTACTAAAGTATAAAGCAAGAGTTCTGTACATTTCGTATACTTAAACACTTGAGCTATCATGCCTTAGTTTTGTGACTTCAAATATTATAGTATGTTACTATCTATGATAATATTATTGGAGAACTGCGTATGATAGCGTCAGATATATAAGAAAGCATCTGAAAACTTAAAAAAATTTTCCTTATCAATTTTTTTTCTACATTTTACGTTTTTTGCGTATGGATATATATATTCTGTTAGACTACATGTGTAAGGACACATATATTCTATTTTCATTGGACATTCTATTTTAGATGCTTAAGAATTTTTATTCTATATGTATATGAACATTTCATTCTCTATGTCAATGGATATTTTATTCCATACGCATAGGTTATTTTATTCTCGATGCACATGGATAGTTTATTCTACATGCATATGAGCACGCATTTATCCTATTTTGCATTCAAATTTGTCATTCCTATCCATCTGCATGATGCCTGCGATTGTGATTTCACGTATGCCCTTGAGATCACAAAACATAAACATTTCGGCTGTCACTATCTAACAAAATGATTAAGTCGAAATAAATGAAGATCTACATCGAAAATGGTTCCCATCTAGTTCCGCCTTTTGATCGTTGTGACATCATCTCGTACTTGCAAAAATACCATTTGCTGGGGGAGGAGGTACTTCCAATACAAGCTCTAAGTGCTTCCTTCAGCGCAAGACTCGGAAAGTTATGAAAGCACGATGACGTTATGACCATCTTAACAATGATAGGATCCGGGAAGAAAAAGAGACCATGAATGCTCGATCAACATCATTAATTTCACTTGTCAAGAAGCATTATTTAGGAAGCACTTCTTAATCACTCTTTAATGGTGAGTTTATTTCTTCAGGGGCTGTGGGAAGGTGGAAGATTGTAGCCTTTTGTTCGGCACGAGACCATCATGATCGTTTAATGGACCTTAAACTGAATTTTTTTAGCTTTGGACTGGAATAATGACGATTTTGTCAAGCACTGATGATGGTAGCTTTGGAGGAAAATTCTGTTCCTCGTACGTTTTTGGCCTGCGCAAATCATAGGCTATTCATTGTTCGTTAGGTTCGACTGTTGCAAAACGGACTTTTCTCTTTAGATGTCTTTAGAAGATAAACAAATGGTAACGTAAAAATCAATATTAGCTTAAATTAGATTAAAATGTACGTCTTCCACGTCAACTTGAAAATTTTAAATGTCATCTGTACCTTAAGTTCCGTATGTAAAATTACGAGATTTTAGAACATTTATAACAGAAGTCAAGTCAGCTATCTACGTTCACCGTTTTTATAGATCTAAATGCCTTTTTAAAAATTATCAGCAGAATTAATAGATAGTCAGCAGTTTCACTTATTCACTCCTTTGTAACAGGAAGTGAAGCACTGAGGGAAAATAAGCTTTCAGGGGAATATATGTGTACATATACATATATATATGACTGTTTCCCATCATAAAAACGTATTACAGCTTTGGCAAGATGCATAAATTTAACGGAATAAAATGAGAAATAAAAAATAACAAAGAGCAAGAAGAAAGATCTTTAAACGTATTTCGAAAATGTAATTCTAACAAAATTAATGCGAAATTATACTTTCTATAAGTGTTTCTTTAAATCGTGCCCTGAAATTTGAAAGGAGTGAGAATAGAAAACTGCTGAATGCTTAAAAATGTGCTTAAATATTCATGATATTAGTATATTCTTTAACTATAGTTACTTGAGAATAAACTTCAATATATTTTATTTCCTGTTGTAGTTTTACCCTATATTTTAGAGCCAAGTTCCCATAATTTAAAAAAAAAACTATTCATGTAATTCTCTTCCCTCCTAAATTCTCAAATGAACTCTCTAAATTTTAAAATGTGTCCGACCACTGAATGATTGTTTTGCCTTACTAATAATGGAAAACCCTTACAAACTACCTGAGAAGCTCACGCCGTAACTTGCCTTTTAACTGTTGAACGTTATGCCACTAATACAAGATATATAAACCTAATACACGAAAAAATTTATTGCCGCCAAGCAAATACGAATTGAAATTTAGTTTACGCTACCTCTGAGTAGCTGTTTATTTAACTTGTCTAATTTATCTAGGATCTGAGGCCTAAGAAGTAGCAGAGACAACAATAAGGACCAGCGAGATTCATAATACAAGGGTGTGAAAGGAAGACATGATATTGGATATTGTAATGTTAATGTTACTATATATTCTTATTGAAATGTAGGTTTCTGTTAAAGAAATGGTGTTGTAATATTTACCTGTAGTGTATAAAAAACTACTATCATTTGTTCCTTTGTTACTATAACCGCGTTTTACAAAATTAAATTATTCACATATTTATCTTCTCTTGATTTTAGAACGAAAACTTATAAGGTATTTCTCCAGCCTTCTTAGCCTGCCTTCGTGGTGCAATGGTCAGCACACTGGACGCGTATTTGAGAGGCTCGAGATTCGAGTTTCGGCAAGGGTGTTACTCATTTTTCCTGTCTTCAACATCGAAATCACCTAATGTACCTACAGTGGGGCCCGAACTAAAAGAGGTGGTGGATGATGATTCTTCATCATCAGGGTTTGGCGACTGGGTTCACTAATCCCAGGTCGCCCCTTAAAAAGAGGGGTATATAAGTTATTTCTCCCGCCTACTTAGCCTGCCTTCCTGATGTAATGGTCAGTACATTCAGCGCTTATTCGAGAGGTCCGAGTCCCGACGAGAGAATTACTAATTTTTCATGTTCTCCAGCATCGAAATAACATAATGTCTCTACAAACTTCGTAAAAAAGGGGGAGAATACACGAAGAAATATGGTAGTGCAGCATGTTTCTTAAAGCAGAATATGAGAAACCTTGGAGTAAAGATAAGATTAATTGCTTCATAAAGAATGTATTATCAACAAATGAAAACATAATGATCATCTCAAATTAAAATTTAGGTAAAATTATGTCCTAGATAGACGTCGATTTTTTTTAAAAAATTGCCTTTAGATTTCCAGAAAAACTCACCACGAAACTAAATGTTCGTATAATATGTCGACTTTCGATGGAATGTTATCCCGATTGGTTTCCGTCAAATTGCGCATGTATGTTTTAAGAAACAAAGGTTTGAGGTAGTGTTTGCCCAAAACTGAATAATTTATGAAAATTATACATTTTAATTACGTTTTCCGATACTTAATTCTACTAGCCGCTGCTCCGCCAGCAGCCACAAATAGTTATTTACAAAGGCAAAAAAAAAATACTCAGTTTTTTTAATCTATTCATTCTTATGAATCCATTTAAATTAATTTTATTGTCCCCTGCAGTAATTAATACTATATAAGTGAAATGAATTTGCGTTTTTTGCATTCAAGTCCCTTACATTTTTATTCCTAACAGAATAAAGTAGAAAGAAAAATTAAATATTTTCTTATGCTTTGCTGAAAGATAATGCACAGCCGTGTGGAACTCGGGCAATGATAACAATTAGTACGATAAATAATTAGTAAATAATTCCTTTAAATCACTGAGTATTAAACTCAAAAGACAACGTAGGTATACGAATTATCATCGTCTAACGGCGTCCCTACAACCGCCTTACCGGATACCGGGGCTTAATGCCTCTATCCGTGGCAGGATTTTTTTAAAAGGTATTTTCATCGTTCTAGACTGTTTAAGACAACGGGACAACGGATGATTTCTACCCCAGGCAAACAGTGTGTCTGCTTGGGAAAAGTGGGGCTGCATGTTCAAATAAAAAAAGAGGTCAAGAAAATTAACTTTCTCGTGGTAAAGAATTTGCTAGCCGCAGTCATATTGGGGGTTGATTTCTAACGCGCAGCTAGCGCAAAAATTAATTTAAAAAATTCTACCTCACAGTTCCAGATGGACAAAATTCAAGAAGAAAAAAAAACCGCAGTTGCAGAGGTGCATCTAAGTCACCTTGAAGAAGAAGAAAAAGAAAAAAATCAAAAATTGGTAAAAATTTTTCTCAATTATTTGACGAAAAAACCTGGCTTCTGCCAGATTGTCTCGCATAGGAAGCTCTCACTTCCAGTTGCTCTATACATGGGGTAGTATATATGACATTTTCTCTCTCATTTCCGCGTCCCTTCATGGTGGAACTGGATAGTACGTTCAGTTAGCTCTAAGAAGGTCTGATGTTCGAAGCACGGCGGAAGCATTGCGCATTTTTCATGTTCCTGCATCGATATAATCTAATGACTACAATTACTACTGAAATATAATGAGTCAAACCTGTTCCTATAGGTAAACTCTTAATGGAATAGACATTTTATTTTTGTTTTCTACATAAAGGACTCGCAACATTTACATATTTTTAATGCTTTCTTAACATTTATTTTTTCCGTGAGCGTAAGAGGCTCCAGGGAAAAAGTTATAATATTAGATGTGTCACAGAAATGTAAATTTATAGACTCCACTAGAGGAGCTTATAACCTTATAGTTTAAGAAATTTCCCCAAGTCGACGAAGTTTCTGAATGTTCTCCACGTGATAATTCATATATACAGCCTTACAAGGCAATTTTTAGATAAGACTGGGAAGAAATACGAAAAAGGGCCGAAAATCCTTTTTCCGATAAACACAGCAAACAAAGAAACTCTGACCAACGCTAACGAGGTGAAGCTCCAAAATTTCTCATTAAGACATCGGCCTTTAGTACAGAGCCCTTAAAGGGACACGCGCTTTGGGACACACTTCTCGCAAATGTTACGATTACACTTTGGGATTCGACAAGAATGTTTCCTCAAGTAATTGTTTCTTGTCCATTATCTGATTGCTTTCTCGTAGTCACCACTCTTGTAACTCGTAGAAAACAAAAGCAATGGAAGTTCGGATAATAACCTCAAAGAGGTTGTATAAAACTAAATGACGAACAGATTAGAACCGTTTACTTTAATTTACCAGAAACGCTCATTGTGTATCAGTATTACTAAGCTTCTCTCTTTCTCATTTAACCCCTTACAGGGTGTAGAGTATTAAACGAAAATTCGAAAGAGCGATTTGAAACAATATCTAAGTGTTAAAATAATCAGAACTTTTAACTTAAATGATTTTAATCTTTAAAAATGAAATAATTCTAGGTATAATTGTTGATGCATGAGTTCAATCTAATTCTGATTTCATATAAAAATATTTTAACATAGCTATGTTAGTGGCAAGATAGCTATGTTATAAAGTATAGAATAACATAGCTATGTTAGTTGTCGAGCAAGATTTGCAGTATCATTATATTTATCTAGGTAAAGCATTTCGTAGTAAACATAGCCATTGACATTTGCATGTTACGGAATAAATTGCATAATTTCACTCATTGTACTTAATTTCGATATAAAAGATATCTTTTGATCGCTTTATCTCAGCTGGCTTACATGAAAAATGCTGTTTTTCGATATTTCTCTATACACTATTTGTTAAAGATCAGAAGTCAAATCTTTTATAAGAGATTATTTGTAATGAGGTATTATTAACAAGTCACTTCTTATTATTAACAAGGGCTTTTTAACCGCAAAAAAGTTAAAAGCAAATTAATCCTCATTTCTGGATATTTTCGCTAGCACCTGATTGGAGTAGCGTAGTGGATTAAACATTTTCAGCATTACGATCTGAATGCATATGATTAAAACTAATTACTCTGATCAGCATGTAACTAGTTGCTGCGAAAATAATAAGAAGAGTCCTAGAAGGAAATAATCCAAGTATGATATAATAAGTAAACACGTGTAATTACTATATGTTAATTAATGATCATAAGTATGTGGAGTCATTAGGATTATTTCAGAGAATGAAATACGAAAACTGAAAAATGCCTTCTCCATGATTTGAGCTCCAAAACATCGGATTGCTAGCCACACATGTTTATAATTACGTTGAGAAATCATGCGGTAAGGAAGAAAACAAATTTTTTATATTCTGACAAGCCCAGCGGCAGTCGAGCGGTAAAATCGCTAAACACTGGTTCCGACCTGGGTTCGAATCCAGACAAACGGATTAATTGCATGGTCGTTTTCATGGTTTTCCCCATGTGTAGGGTGTATGCCAGCTAGTTTCCTTTAGAATTGTTCTCTACAAAGACATACCTTGCCTTAGGCATTTACCCCCAGTGTGCTTTGCCATAATCAAATAAACCTAAATTAAACCTTACATTCATGCCCATTTAAAAAGCGTTTGGGCAAGAAGGAACCCATTCGCCATACCAGGTGGTAACGAATTACTATCCACTACATTTTTGTTTGGGCTCCACATCTATAGGCTATTCGAATTTTTTCGAAGCCAGAAAATTCAGTGGTCTTCTCCTCGGAATTCGAATTTCGATAAATAAGTTTTTTTCAGGATGTACCTCCTATTAAACTACAGAGGTATACTGTAAATAAGGAGAAAATTCCTTATAAATTCTTCCGGTTCTTAAAATTTCCAGTTTGCAAAATGCCTTTACATTTCTTTGAAATCCGATAAGGCATTATAAAAATGTTTCACACTGGGCATAAAATACGCTAACAGAAAAATTAAATCAGAAATCCTCTAAGATAGTAATTTTTATTCCAATGTTTGTAGTTTATTAATTAAGAGAATTTAGCACATTATTAAAAATTATATTTTAATAATAAGCTTTTGGAAATTTATTTTATATGCTGTATAATGCTATTTAATACATTCTCTTTTCTTGTATAAAAGTCCAGCATCTTGGCAAGATTCGCCACTGTGGCTCAATTTCATTATTTCTGTTGCCAACTTCTTCGTTTGAATCAATAATTTCTTCACAGTTTTTGTAATACTGCATATACACTCACGTTTGTGAAAATTGCAACACCATGAAGGACTTACGCGAGTGAGCTGAAATTTTCAGGAAATGCAAAGTAGCGCATGATATGCAAATGATTAGAATTGCAAATCCGTAGCGCATGCGTATGCTGAGCAGCGCCCTCTGAACGGCTGATGGATCCGAATAAATAGACGGCTGTAGCGAGGCGTGTATGGTTATCGGTGGTTATCTGCTAGTGGTAAACGTTAACTCAATCTGTACTTATGCCTCGTCGACGAAAGAGAGCGAGATTTGAACAACTTACAGAGTTTGAACGAGGGAGAATCATCGGCCTTCGTGAAGCTGGATTGTCGTATCGTGCAGTAGCCTCTCGTGTGCAGCGTAACAGCAGCACAGTGATGCGCGTTTGGAAGCAGTGGACGGACGAGTGTCGGACAACTCGGAAATCCGGGAGTGGACCCCGAAATGTGACGTCAGCTCGCGATGATAGACACCTGGTCCGCATGGCGCGGACGGACCGTACAGCTTCCTCTAGACAATTGGCAGCACTGTGGTCAATAGCTACAGGTGTTTCATTGTGTGCTTCATCAATTCGTAGACGTCTGCTGCAGTGTGGACTGCGCGCACGGACTCCTTTATACAGGATCCCCCTAACGCACGACCATCGCCGCCTGCGGCTACAATGGGCCAATCAGCATAGAGACTGGCGTGCTGATTGGCAGCATGTCGTGTTTTCTGACGAATCCCGCTTTAATTTGTGGTACCATGATGGCCGCATTCGTGTCAGACGCTATGCCGGTGAACGCCACCTTCCGGAGTGCATTATCGAACGCCACAGTGGACGAACACCCGGAGTTATGGTCTGGGGCGCCATAGCATATCATAGACGATCTCAATTGCTACGAATTGTGGGCAATCTGAACAGCAACCGGTATATCCGTGAAGTTCTACAGCCCGAAGCTGTTCCCTTCCTTCAAAGCTTGCCAGGCGCTGTATTTCAACAGGACAATGCCCGCCCTCATACTGCTCGGATTGTTAAATCCTTCTTTGCAGCGCAGCAGGTACAGCTTCTTCCTTGGCCTGCGTGTTCCCCGGATATGTCGCCAATTGAACATGTGTGGGATGTCATTGGTCGGCGTCTTGCTCGTGATCCTCGTCCTGTTGCGTCTGCAGACGAACTTTGGGTACGCGTACAAACGATATGGAATGCTCTTCCTCAGTCAGACATTCAAACTTTGTTTGACTCCATGCCACGTCGTGTAGCAGCACTTATTGCGGCGCGTGGTGGCCACACAAAATACTGATTCTGATCTCTTGTTCTTGTTTGTTTGCTTTGAACATTTAATCATTTATTTGTACCACTACCACTCAACTGTGTATTAAATTGGATTCAATTATGACGATTCCTTCTTGGTGTTGCAATTTTCACAAACGTGAGTGTATGTTTCCAAAATTCAAGATCCATCAGCGGATAAGACCGCTGAACATTGGCAATTTGACCCAGCTTCAAATCCTTGTGAAAAGGCTAGCTGTTTGAGCGATTTATGGTTTTTTGTTGTTTTATGAGAAAAGGAAATTATAAATTTCTCAAATCTGTCTTAAATTATTTCCTTTATTTCTTTAACATTGTGTGATATCATTTAAGGAAGTATTAAAAATTTTCAGCCATTTTTATCATGATGTTTAGAACTTCTTGCTCACTCAAATTCTCACTCACTCATATTATTCTCTCTTACTCAAAATTCACACTCACAGAATTCACTCACTCACACGAAATATTCAATTCTATTTGCGGTCAAGTATTCAAAAGCACAGAACATTGGTGGTTCGACCACGACAATCCGGAAGACTAGAAGCTCTAGTTATATGGACCCATATTTAATAAACTTACAAGCAAGTTTTCTTATAAAGTTCTCTGCAAAGGTTAACTTAGCAACTTCATCGGATAGCGCTCATGTACTTTAAAACGAGCAAAAAATAAGCATAAATGTTAAATTGTTCGAGTATTGTAATAGGTGTCTTATTTGCAATTTTATTTTTCTTTATGAATCTGTTGTATATTTTTATTACTCATTTTAGATCAATTCTTTCAGAAAAAGTAAAAATTTCATTTCCATTTGATTATCATACACATCATTCTATAATTTTTATCTATTTCCCGTCAAGCCCTTATTAAAATAATGTGGGCTAATTGTGTTAAAAATTAACAAGGGGTTGTCTGGTTGGGGTTGAAAAGAAAAATTCAAAATAGTCACGGTGACCAGAAAGAGGGTGAAGTCACCGTGTGAAAAGGTAAAACCCTCAAAAATCAAACTGAATACGGTAGTCATACAACATTTGGCCTTCCCAGAAATCCAGATCTAAACGACGCCCCTACGACCGCCTTACTGGATATCGGGGCTTAATGCAGTTTCCCGTAGCAGGATTTTTTTAAAAAGCATTTCGTCGTTATAGACTGTCTAAGACAACGGGCGATTGCTACCCAAGGAAAACAGTGTGTCTGCTTGGGAAAAGTGGGGCTGCATATTCAAATAAAAAAAGAGGTCAAGAAAATTAACTTTCTCGTGGTAAAGAATTTGCTAGCCGCAGTCATATTGGCGGTTGATTTCTTACGCGCAGCTAGCGCAAAAATTAATTTTAAAAATTCTACCTCACAGGTCCAGATGGACAAATTCAAGAAGGAAAAAAACCGCAGTTCCGAAGGTGCATCTAAATCACCTCGAAGAAGAAGAAAAAGAAAAAAAAGAAAAAATTGGTAAGAATTTTTCTCAATTATTTGACGAAAAAACCTGGCTTCTGCCAGATTGTCTCCCATAGGATCGACACTGGTAGTGAGTCCGCAGTTCTTTCAAAATCGTACAGACACGATCGGTTGAAGGAAGACATTCTCGATCAACACTTTAAGAAAATGCTCGAGGATAAGATAATTACGCTAAATACCAGCCCCTATGCTAGTCCTGTAGTTTTATGTAGAAAGATGAACGGAATGCCACCTGCAGATCCGAACGCATAGAGATTCGCCTTTGATAACCGAAAATTAAATAGCATAACGAAATACCGCACATATTCCCTCCCGATAAAAGAGGAAACTATAAGAAAATTCAGTTGACTAAATGTATGACTAATTTAGACCTGTCGTCAGGCTATTTTCAATTTGCTGTAAAACCCGAGGATGTCGAAAAAACAGCTTTTATTAAAAGGTGAGGCGTGCATGCCTTTTTGAGAATGCCGTTTGGCTTAAGCGGAGCTCCGGCTACATTTCAAAAAGTTATGGATATTGTTTTAAGGCCATTCTTGGAAAAACGTACAGTCATCCATCTCAATGATATTATTGTGACACGCGAAACCATAGAGGAACACTTTAAACATTTAAAGGAAGGTTTTATATTATTAAATGAAGCAGACCTCAAAATGAATCCTAAAAAGCGCAAATTTGCCCCCCCCCAAGGAATTGAGGTACCTCGGCTATAAAATCTCGAAAAAAGGTATCGAAACTGACAACTCTGAAATGTTAGTGATCAAAAGTTATCCACCGCCAAATACAGCTAAGAAATTAGCTTCCTTTCGGGGAATGTGATCCTATTACAGAATATTCATTAAAAATTTTGCAAAGATACATTCATGTCCATAAATTAAGTATAATTCGGAGTCACGCGGAAATCGAACTCTAAAATAAATATATCACCTGTAAAATCACTACGCACATCTTCAAGAATCATACACAAATTTCAGGAAGTAACCAGATGACACCGATGGTACGTCACAATGACGAGAGTGTAAGAGAGTGATATATAAGGAATACAGGCAAAGAAGTAAAATTGTTCGCAGGCGCTTTATGAGCATTTCAGTGCAATAACCGAATAGTTATGACACAAAGGACTCATTTGGATGATTTTTTACGTGGTAGAATTATCGGCCGTCTGGAATGTGGGCGTACCCAACTGGAAGTATCAGACGAACTTGGAATTGCCCAGAGTGTCATATCCAGGCTTTGGCAACGATTCCAAGATGATGGTAATGTGAGTAGACGTTACAGCACAGGTCGCCCCAGAGTTACAACGACGAATGAGGACCGGTATTTGGCAGTTACCGCCAAAAGAAACAGACGAAGCACAGCCTCAGACCTGTCTCGTCAGCTTTCTTCAGCCACTGGTACAACAATTTCAAGTCAGACCGTGTGCAGACGCTTAGGGAAGATTGGTCTATATGCTCGTAGACCTGTCAGATGCGTTCCACGTACTGCAACTCACTGTTGCCTGCGGTTAGCCTGGAGTAGAGAGCATGCATTGTGGACACCGCAACAGTGGGCTTGTGTGATGTCTTCCGACGAATGCAGGTTTAGCTTGCAGGCTGATTCTCGCCGGACTTTCATATGGAGAGCTCCAGGTACCCGTTACCATCAGGTAAACATCATTGAAAGACACCGTTACGATGGTGCAGGAGTGTTCGTTTGGGGTGGAATTATTCTGGGTTCCAGAACTGACCTGCATGTTCCAGTTGGAACCATGACAAGCCAAATCTATCCGGACGTCATTCTGGAACAACATGGGCGTTTGTTTCGGGGCGCCATGGGCGCGCAATTTGTGTTTGTGGATGACAACGCCCGTCCTCACCGTGGAAACATCTTAAGCGAATGCCTTCAATCGGAGGATATCACCCGTATGGACTGGCTAGCATTCTCACCGGACTTGAATTCAGTAGCGCACGTGTGGAACATGCTTGGCCGACGAGTTACAGCCCATCAACCTCTTCCTATATGTCTGCGGGAACTTCGGAGAGCATTGCTTTTTGAGTGGTGTAATATCCCCCATAATTTGATACTCAGCATGCCTAAGCGTTGTACGGACTGTATTGCATGGTCTGGGAGACATACAATGTATTAACAATCATACCAACCATGTAATATTTTTTTTTGTAGATAGGTTTTTTTTTGTAATTTGCTCCAGGGAGAAAAAATCGCTAATTTTTTTAATAGTATCAAACATATAGCATCTTTTTTTGCTCTTTACCTTTTGTTTAATAAATAAGTCAAATTTGTTTTGCTTCTAACTTTTCGTTTGCCTGATTTTGCATTATCCTTAATTTATGGACATGAGTGTAGTTGAACCCTTGTTGGTGCTGAAACGAAAAAATACTAGGCTCACATGGACAGCGGAGGCGAACACGGCGTTTGAGAAATTGAAGCACGTCTTGAGTAATGCCTCTGTTCCTAAAATCCCGGAAGGGGATCAAAATTTGGAAATTGCAGCAGACGCGTTAGACTACGCAGTGGGCGCAGTTCTTTCCCAAAACAGGCAGCCAATAGCTTTTTTTAGCAAGACCCTTAATCAAACTCAACGAAACGATACCGGGACTAAAAGGGAAACCATCGCTGTTCTACTAGCGCTGCAAAAATTCCGTGTGTACTTTGGAAGTGCCCCGATAACTGCGTATTCAGATCACGCGGCGGTTGGTCGCCTATACTCAGGTAAAAATCGTTCGCCCCAGCTCATACGTCGGACATTAAAACTGCAAGAGTTTAGTTTAATAATAAAACACAAGCCGGGGAAAGAAAATGTACTTGCGGACGCATTATCAAGAATAAGGATCGATGAAGAAGGAAATACACTTAAATGAACGATGCTAACTGCTAACATAATTGAATCCCGGGAAACAATAATTGCTGAGTTAAAAACGGATCCAAAATTCAAAGACATTTACGATTATCTGGGAGGCCCCGAAAATTTTGAACATGTAGACTTAACGGCTATATTCAATAGAGCGGCCCTTTGTGAAGGTATTGATAAATTGTTTTTTACACGAAAACAACCAGCAATAATCAAGAACTGGGACTGGTAGTCCCAATAAGTCTACGCTTAAATATTCTAGAGGAGCTCCATGATTCGAAATTAGAAACCCATCTCGGGGTTAGGAAAACGCTGCAAAGGATCCGCGAAGCTGTCTATTTTCCGCAGTTATACAAAGTTATGACGGCGTATGTCAGGTCATGTTACTCGTGTCAATCTTTTACGGACGTTAATTACAACCCGGTCGGGTACTTAAATAGCATAAAAACCCAAATGAATTGGTTGGCATTGATTTGCATGGTCCCTGCTCTAGAAGAAAGATTAATAAAAATAGTTGCTTCTTAGTCATTGTGGACCATTTCTCAAAATGGGTGAAAAATAATTCCCCTTAAATGGGCTTAAGCAAAAATAGTAGCAGATGCGTTTCTTAAAATATATATTTTAAAGTACGGGGTCCCAGTAAAAGTAATATCAGATAATGGTAGGCAATTCGTAAGTAATTTATTTCGAAATCTGTGTACAGGCCTCGGCATACGCCATCTAAAAAGGGTACCTTATAGACTGCAAGCAAATATTGCGGAACGCGTAAATAAGAATATAGTTATAATTATTCGTGGATATGTTAAGAATTATCATGACCGTTGAGACAACTGTGCCAATGAATTAGGCTTTGCCTTGAGAACAGCAAAACATGACACCACAAAAAAAAACCCGCAGAATTATTCCTAGGAAGAAAAATTTTAACGCCTCTGGATAAGCTGTTTTTCGTCTAACAAATACAGGAAGAGTAAAAACTGAATGATATACAGAAAATTATTAATGAGGTCATCAAAGATTCTGATGCGGAAAGGTCGAAACAGAAAATATATTACAACAGAAAAAGACGCGACGTAGAATATACGATATGGCAAAAAGTTTTAAAAATTAAACATTCTGTATCATCCGCACACGAAAATAGCGTAGCCAAATTTGAGCCCAGGTTTGAGTGGCCGTTCATTATCGAGAAAATTAATTTTTCTAATGTAAACTTAAAGGCGGAAAATGGACAGCACACAATTGCTAACATGCACCAGCTGAAATCGTGCTATAGTCGTACGGATTTTCTAGTTTTAAAAGATCTATTGCAGGTTTCTGGCAGTGCGCCAAGAATATGGATTACGCCTTTGTCTACCAGGGATCCAACAGCAACAAAAAGAAAACAAGCAGATAACACTGAAGAATGAACCGCCAAGCGAACCCAACAGCACCCACAAGGTTCAGGCCCATCGAGAATGAAGAAAACAAAAGAGAGAAAAGTTCCTCTTCAACAGAAGCCAGCGCCGATGGGAAAGCGGAAAAGGCTCATGGAGAATATTCAAAGAAAACGTCCAACTCCAGAATTGAAACCAGCTTCCTCGAGAGAAGGCACAGGAATATGGCAACCAAGATCTACGAAAAGAAAACGATCTGACGAGGCAAGATCCATTCCTTTTCAGGAAACCAAGAAAACCAAGAAAAGATTGAAAGTTTCCAAGGGAAGATCCGAATACTACAAGGCAAAGAGGAAGCCAGAGTTTCAGAACCCTCAACCGACAAGAAATGCAGGCTGATTTAACGCCCGAGGAACGAAAATATAGGAGGGGCCTGAAGTGAATACCAGACGCCCGAGAAGTTGAGAATTCAAGGTTTAAGATCTCCCACTTGGCAAGAATTTTGTGGCAAAAGATTGTAGGAGCATAAAAACCAAAAACGATAAGTAAAAATTTTCCTTGCTTTCTATTTTGTATTGAAAGTTCGATTTATGTCATGTGTTTTAAATTGCTAAATTCTGTTTAAAGCAAGATTTTTGAATTCGGAAGTTTTCGAGAATGTAGTTGTAATTATCTCTTAAACAGAAAAGAATTTTGTTTCCGAAAGTTGGCGAGAATTTATTTTGTAAATACCTTTCTTTTTAGAAGACTCAAATTCCAAGAAACTAATTGATGAATATATTTAGTCGAAAGACTTCAAGTGTATTAACTTAAAGATTGTAACCAAGCTTTGTGCATTTTGTATAGCAACTTTAACGAATGATGCAAAATGAATTTTAAAGTATTGCATGTTAATATGTTCGATTGAATGTAGTACAGCTAATGTCAGCTTTTAAACTATTGTAAAAGTTGTACAAGTGTAAGTTTTGCTCAAGCATGACTCCAAATACCTTATATAAGAGATGAATTGAATGAAAGTATAGATTGAATGTGTTTAAAGTTAGGCTCTCCAGGCTTCACTTAAGAATTTAATTTTAGTTGTATGTTAGTACATTAGATTTAGTTTTGTATATTTAAGGAGTCTTCTGAGGTCTGGAAAGTCAAGTTTCTAAGAAATCGCAGCTGTTTTATAGTTGATAGTGCATCTTTGCGGAAATACAACAATAAGACGCCTATTTCACTCGGAACAATTTCTGTAGAGCGTTGGGGAGGAAGATTTAAAGTTTGGTCTGGATGAAAGTGTTTGAAGGCCAAAATAATTTCGATAATAGGATAATGATCGGAAAAATAAAATGGCCTGTGAAAAATTTGACTAACATAGTTTCCTTCCAGATAATTTGTAAAAGGATCAAGATCGGCTAAACAGAGAAGCAGATGTTTGTCCAAGACAATTTGTAAAACGATGAATGTAAAATTCTTAGTTTTAGTATACCTTTAGATATTGTGTAAAGTTGACCTTAAACAGGAAAGGTTTTAATGATGAATTCAAGAAAGCAAACTTGCTACAAGTTTAAAATTTTGCTGAAAAAGTGTTTTGTAGAATTTACACTCTTAAACAAGGTCGTTTTGAGAGCTTATTTTTCAAGTAGTTAAATTCTGGGAGGGAAATTTTATTTTAAGTTATGATTCTTTTCTATTTGTTCTAATTTCAGCTTAAAATTTCCTGCCAGAACGTAATTTCAGAAACGCAGTTAATGCAAAGGGGTAAGAGCATTATATAAGTCGATGTTTTGCCGACTTCGAGAGAGAGAGAGAGTCTGATTTTCCGGACTAGTGCGCGTTTGCCATTTGGCTACATTCTCTTTTAGCTATTACGCTCGGCGATACTATAGAACCTTGCTTGGCTTCGCCGATTTAATCAATAGGGGCCAACTACTTAGAATTCTGATAGCTTCGGCTATATCTGTCAGATAGATTTAGTTAAGTTTAGTTAAGTTTAATTTCATAATTTTTTAAGTTCAAGCCCAAGTGGAGGCTTTGCGTCCGAGTTAGGAACTGATTGTAAATATTCTGAGATATAAAGGGTAGTTAATCCTTCTTAAGTCTTTCGCGTTTATTCACACACTTAAGCGATTATTCGCTTGTTAGTGTTTGTGGTGTTCTGAGATTGAACATCGGAATTAAATAAGTAAAACCCCACACTCTCAACGTGTGATTTCTTCTTGTGGAGTTTATAAAAGACTCTGTTATGTGCTTACACTTTCACCTACGTTAGCCGAACTGAAGATACACGTGACAAGACCCGCGGAAGCAGTGGATGCATATACCTACTTGCAGTCGTTTGGGGCGAATTTCACAATCGTACAGACATATGCTGTGCATCCAAAAGTGGTCATATTAAGCACTTTTAATTTGATTTTTAAGAAAAATTCTTGATCAGCTATGTAACATAAAAATAATGTTAAGTTTTTATGTTCAGTATTTTTTTGTAATATATGCATTTTAATTCACGTAATTTCTTTTGGTACGCCCTGTGCTTGGAACCTGTTTTTATCCATAATATTAAGTACTTTGTTTGAACTGAAATATAGTAGAACTATTTTGCAACAGAGACCAGTAAGTTAACAATTGGCATTTTGGCACAAAATTTCATCTGATGATAAAATTACAGTTGTCTAATATAAATGTCTAATGTAATTACAGTTGTAAGTGTAAATATTTATCTTTATTTGCATTTTTAGCTTAATTCCTTCATTTCTAATTATTTTTTATAATGATTTTCCTTCCGTTATCAGTAATGTTTTCATTTTTTTAATATTGATTTAACTAATTTAATCAAATTAACTTGTTTAGCAGATGCTTGAAAACAAGCATTAAATGTTAATATAATTTTATTGTATTATCATATATGTTTTTCATTTTGCCTGTGTTTTTCAACTATTGTCATATAATCATGATTTTTAGTTAACCGTGCTTGTCGTCCTTTGTGATATTCGAATGAACTGGCAGTTGTTTCTATTTTCAAAATAGCTTCAGGCTTATTTAAAATTTCTAAATACAAATTAATTTTCTTATGAATGATTCACTATTTTAATGCCCTTTCTACTTGGTTCAATCTTTTAACGTGCTTTACCTTCACAGTTCAACGATATTTATGTCCTATAATAGGTTCATTAAATTTTTCTGTCGTGTACTGTTTAGATGCATAGTGTATTTATAAACGTATGAACCACGTTTCTCTTAAAATATAGAAAGAATCGAATACTTTACAGATATTGTGTTTGAATAAATGGATTTAATGTATTGATTAAAATATAAAATATTCAAAATGTACTTCCATTCTTGGAAAATAAACTTAATAAAGCAAAATAAGATCGATGTTATACAACTCACATTAATGTTACTTTAATGCAGCTCGGGTAAAACCGAAAATATGGTTCTCCTTCACACTCAGCAATGGAAATTTAACATCTAATTAATCCGAATTCCTTCTTTATTTTCTTGGAGGGACTGTTAACGTTTGCTGTTGGACATATTTTGGATGTATATGATAAATATATAATTTATGAATTTTCTAAAGCACACCGTTTTAATTCCTTATTACTTCATTTCCTACGAAATAGAAATTGGTACTTTATTTATTATTAAAATGTTAGACGTATTTATTTGTCTGCAACAGCAAGGTAACATTTCTCCAATTCGATAAATTTTAGCGAAATTATTCACACAATAATTAACAATATGAGTAGACTTTCTAATATTAATACTGTGAAGTAAAATATGTACCTTCATTTTAATCTCAATTCAAAACATTGTACATTGCATTTTGCATAATGAGTATTAATGCATTAATTTGTCCATTTGTTTTCAGGCTAAATTATTCTTACTTTCGGAGTTCACTCTTCTCCTAATGTGTTCGAAGTATTTGTTAGATATAAGTCATTTATGTCTGGGAAACATTTGGTAACAATTCAGAACGTTTCCGAAAATTTCATAATATTTTCAAGAATACTTTCTCTTTCATAACCTTTTCAAAATTAAACCCAAGTTATGAATTCCTTCTCATAAGCCGTGGTAATGAGCATGGCTTTATGTATGCATCGATGCAAAGACATTCATTATATGAAATTTTTTATGCTTCTGGGACACTAAAATCATGCAGTTTATAAAGGCAACTGATGTCTTTGTAGCAGAACCTGAAAAAAAAAGATTTGTGTGCAGAAAATCGAGTTGCAGTTATAGCAGCACCAGTGGGCTGTACAAGCTTACTTATACCACCAGACCACATATTAGGTAATGCAACAATTTCTCCCATTCTACTTTACTTAAAGGGCGGTTTGAGAGAAACATAAGCTCAGTCCATGAAATGCAGATAATAACGATTTGTCGTCACCATCCTAGTCAATAGGGTACTAGTTAGTGCTGCTTCTTTCCTCATGGGTCGCCTCGAGTTCGAATCCCGAAGAAAAATTAAATTTTTGTAAGTATAGACTTTATATTGTAAAGCCCCAAACATCCTCTCGAGAGATCTAATGTTGGAGTAAAAGGGGTGGAAAGTCATCGGAACCATTCTCCAGGACCCGCGTGTGGGGGGTAAAATTGATTGCCCCTTGTGGTGCACTGTGAGCAATGATGTCGGTGTTGAGAGGGCTAATAACCTTCGGTACTGGGAACAACCGACTAATACATGAAGTTGCAAATGGTCGGCCATTTCAAACGATAATTGCAACGACAGTTTGTCGTCCACTGCATTTTAATTCTGGAGACAGTGTAGAGACCGCTATGGTTTGTTTAAGTAGAAAACATGAAAACAATTTCTACCCTCAGTAAATTTTGCACAACAGATCTTCCAACAACAATTTTACGTCCTAATCTCTTATACCACAACAGCACGCACGAAGGTATGCACTACTTCTTATACAAGATAAATTGATTTTTAAATCACTCTTTTTATTTCTCATTAGTTTCAGTAAGCGTAATTTTACTTTCTATAGACTTTTAGATAATCTGAATGTGAACTTTCGTGGAAGATTAATATTTTATACAAATAAGAGAAAAACATGTCTCTTTTGCTGCAGAAGGTCATGTGTCAGAAACTCAACTGATCAAGAAAAGAAAAAAATTAAAGGTGAAAATTTTATTTTCCATAGCGATATTTCAGTCACTTGATACCTCGTTTTTCTCTATTTCTTTTACAAAAGGGATAATATGCTGTAATTTATTAAAGAATAAAAGTCTTTTATTTTCCAAAAGAGGGTATCGAAGAAATTTGTTTCGAAATTATATTAATTTTTTTAGTACCTTCTCGCTGTAAAATGAATTAAAATCTGTTTGTTTCATTTGAAGCATTTCTCAGTTCATAGTGAAAATTAACGTCTAAACTATTTGAATCTAAATATCTTGGTGAAGTGAGAGACTGCAACAAATCATAAGATAGAGACTTTCCAAGTTCTTCATATCTTATCAGAGACCCTATTTTTGTGTGGATATTATTCAGCCTTGCTTGGAAAAAAGCCAAAGATAACTGGTTATATTTCTTACCAGTAAAATCTATTTTATATGGTTCATTTGGAATATTTATACTTTTGCTCACTGTTAACCAATAAGAAATGACATCTAAGTTCTCAAAAATCATATTGTTTATTATTTATGTTATTTTCTTTTTCAATGTATTGTAGAATTACATACGCATTTAACATTTCGTCTGACTATGATCTGACATCACATATACCATTCCTGTTTTTCAATGGATTTGGTTTTTCAACAGTGAATTTATTCCACATAATTTCTAATTATTTTGTGACGTTTCGTGTTTTGTATTAATATACAATGTAAGAAACGTTGAAGAGACTAGTATAAAAAATAAACTATGTCTTGTAAGTACCACAAAGGCAGGGAAAGGACGTAAAGAAGCCTTTTATTTGACTCTAGTAAAAGTTATTGGTGGCATCACTCGTGCTTTCTAAAGCAAAAAATTTGATGTGTGTACCACATGACTTCCTTGTACGGAATTTAAATATACGCATTTTTTTCCTTTCATTTCATTTAAAATTATCAGAATCAATTAAATCTACTTCGTCCATAACACATAAACTACAAGAGAATAAATGCACTCTTTGAAATTCATTATATTTGTTTACTATAGCGAAATTCTGACACTTGACAGAGTTACAACGCATTCATTTCATAACTCAGAATGGAACAAAATTTATGTATACCATTTGAAGAATTAGCCAATTGTTGCCACACGTTCTATTAAAATACTACAATAAATCTAAAACGATGGTTAAAAGAAATTAAACAAAACAAAAAAAGAAACAGTTTTTCGCAGACGATTCAGAATTTCTCATTCAATTAATTCAGTTCCCTCAAATAAATTCTAGAATGGATTAAGCATGATTTAATTCGCAATAATAAAATAAGGCGTTATCTTTGTTATTGCGCAGCTTAGTTTCTCTAGATTGGCAACAAATCCACTATTCCGCTAAGTTTCAAATGTAAACAAATGTATCTACTATAGTAGTAATAATTAGGATTAGTTGCACTTAAACAACATCTAAATTGTTGCTAGTTCTACTAATATAGCATGCATATTTACTAAAGGCATAAAAACCTTAACCGGCAGATAAGAACCAAATAATTTAATCATTTTTAAAGGAAAAAAGCAAAATTTACAAACATATAAGAATAAGGAAATTGAGATCACTGATCCCAGTAACAGAGTGGATATATATATATACACACACGTTTGGTGCAGCCGATTGGAACTAAAATATGAGGTGCACGTCTACATGTTATAGCAGTCCTATATACAAAATTTCAACGTTCTGAGGCTAATCGTTTTTGAGTTATACGAGATAAATTCATACATGCGTACAGACACCATGAAAAAATTTCTCCTCTGAATGCATTTTAAATGAGTTTTATAATTCGTTTGCGGAAATAAGAGTCCTTTATTCTAGCTTTACGTACAGATATCGCGCAAAAACATTGCATTCGATAGCGGTCAAAATGGATATTTTCGTTAAAATATGGAACCCGGAATTTTTCGCGATTACAATACTTCCTTTACTTCGTACAAAGAATAAAAATACCGCCCCTTTGGTGTAATGGGAGATGTGAAAGCTTTCAGATTTTTTTTAAATCTGCATTAATTTAGATACACTAGTTTTCAGTGCTTGCTGACAGTATTAAATTTGGTTTCAATATCACCGTAGCTTCTTTTTACTGCTTTTTCTTCTTTTCCTAACTTTAACCGCAATATTAGTATTTTCAGGTTTTATGATTTATATCCAACTTTGCTAAAAAATGCTTAAGGAAATACCATAATAAGCTAGATTAATAAGATTATATTACAAAAACAAGAAATTTCCCATGAATCTGTGTAATGACAGAGATGCGATCATTTTGTTTAAAATGTCTTAATGAAAAATTTGTACTTTCCCTTACGTACTGAAATGTTTAAACACATAACTTTAAAAAAAGTTATTAAAAATAATTATAATGACCAACATTATACAACCTGTAATTTAATTAGAAGCATTTTCCAAATTTTGGACGGAAAAAAATAGAAAGTTTAATGTCTATTTGTTTTCCACAAACAACCAATATTCTGCTTGCCGTTGATTTAAATCTCATATCTATACTGGAATTGATTAACTTCAAATAGCGAACCATTATTTTAAAAGATCCTTATCACCATACGCCGATGGCATTCCTTTTCTGAACTTCTCCAGTTAGCGATAACACACATTAAATTCACGATCACTCATGAAAAATGGGGCAAACCAGAACTGCACAAAACTTTTGTCAATAATACGTGCTTCTTCCCGCCAGCCATCAGCGTTCGGATATTAATAATAACAACCCTAAAAAGAGGCCCCATTAAAAAGACCATTTTTGAGAAGGATTCACGTATGTTCCAACAATCTGCCTCATTAGTTTCCAATGCACAGAATTGAAATTACAGGAAGTTAGGAGAAATGGACGCTATTACGGCTTCTAACGACAGTTCTTTCTGTTTCTCTCTGCCAGTGACAGGAGGATGCGATGGCGAACGACAGATGGCGCGGTTTACAGAAGAGAGAGAAAAAAAATAAAGTGATAGCTATCGTTTGGTATTGAAAGTAATGAATACCCAAACAAGGAATTTGAATGCAATGAGCTTTAAGATTTCAAGCAAATTTCCCGAAGAGGGTAAACAAAAAACTATGAGTAAATTCGATGCATCCCCCTTTCTGTTCTCTTTTATGCAAAGTAAAACAGCATGAAAATTAAAAAGAAGTTCTAATAGTAATAATGAACATAACAGGTAATTTTTTACTTTTAATATGTAAAAGAGTTATAAAAAAATAAAAGGAAATATTCATTATCACTAGGTTTTTTTTAGCCCAAAGGGCGTTAGCCCAGAAGGGCTATTAATTTCGTTTTGGTATTTTGCATTGGTTCACTATAAATGTCGGTTTACTTTTCAGATTGTTGCCACCAATTATTAAATCCCCGTATTATATTAAGGAAATTAAATAAGAATTTGCATAAATGTATGCATGTTTCTCTCATTGTGATAAAAGAACGGTAGCTAGAGCCATCCAGTTTTGGATAACGTACGTCTCCACCTGAATATGGGCATCTGGAAGCCCTAATTTGGGATATAGAATTTGTTTTATTATCTATTTCATATTTTATAACACTTTAACGAATTTTGAATTAACAGACTCAGCGATTTCAAAGCGAGCAATGCCAACACTGTACGAGGGAAAAAATATCTCCAGCGTGCGAGGCTGTTTCTCGGGATGTCCGCCGAAAACATCGGAGCAAAAGCATCGCGGACGAAAACGTCGTGGAGAAAACAATGTAAGGTGAAAACGTCAAGGTACAAAACATCGTGAGAGAAAATAAAGCAGAGAGGAAACATCGCAGTTCTAAAACATCGTGGTACAAAATATCGTGACCGAAAATAAAGTGGTTCAAAAACTTCGCAATTTAAAAACATCGTCGTCGAAAATATCGAGGTAAAAAATAAAGCTTCTACAAATCATTGCAGGATGAAAACATCGCACACAATCTTTTTTCAGGCTTAAGAAATTGTAAATGGATATTCACGTAATGATCTGTGAGCCCAAGAAGGAAAGAAGGGTAATTTTTACTTTCATATTTTTTATTAACTAATAAATATTTGCTGAAAATGTAAAATGGAAACTTAAGCATAGAAAATTAGTGCAACTTATAGCACTTAATAGAATTAAGCTGACATAGTTAACTAACAAAGGTCATTAATAAATTATTTTTTATAAAGTTTTGCTGGTAATTTTCATCATAATCTAAAAAAGATCAGGAAAAGGAAGACATGCATGACCTTATCTATAAAAAAATTGGTAAGTTAATTATGAGATTATTTTCTTCACTGTTAATAATCTGACACTCTTATAGTAAAAATTATTTCTTGTTTAAATTTATTGCTTCGATTTTAAAAATTATTAGTTAATAAAAATACGGAAATAAAAATTATCCTTCCTTCCATCTTGCGCTCACAACACATTAGGCGAATATCCATTTACAATTATCAAAGCCCGAAAAACGCATGCTTGCGTTCGTCATGCGATGATTTGTATATACTATCTTTTTTACCACTATATTTTCGACCACGATGTTTTTAAACTGCGAAGTTTTGAACCGCTTTATTTTCGACCACGATATTTTTACTACGATGTTTTAGAATAGCGATATTTTCTCTTTGGTTTATTGTCTCCAACGATGCTTTGTACCCCGACGTTTTCGCCTTGCTTTGTTTTCTCTGCGACGTTTTCTTCGACGATGTTTTTGCTGTAACCGTGTATCGGAAATTCTAAAGATATGCGCATTTTAAAATTATTTTGCGATATTGCTGCTGAACTGAATTTTATGGTTTAAGTGCTGCGAAGAACATGATATTTAATAAATAAAGGTAACACACAAAACGTTAAAAAAACGACCTTTCGGGCGTAATGTAAAATCAGAAAGCTTTCGGTTTTTTTTTTAGTCTTCTTCAATTTTTCTTTCAAGAGCTCACTTGCAATGTTTGGCAATTTTATTGCTTTGTTTATTTAAATAAGCGTAACTAAATAACTAGCTTATGCTAGTGTAACAGTTAGCATCCTTATATTGATAAGAAATATAGCAATAAATAAAGTTT
Organism: Stegodyphus mimosarum; assembly: GCA_000611955.2. Taxonomy (NCBI): domain Eukaryota; kingdom Metazoa; phylum Arthropoda; class Arachnida; order Araneae; family Eresidae; genus Stegodyphus; species Stegodyphus mimosarum. Next base: position 76,500 of record KK119047.1, on the reverse strand, counting down.
TGTTTTAAGAAATGAAGCAATAAATGAAGTTTGGTTTTTCTGGTATTTCAAAATTTAGGAGAAAAGATATCACAACTAATGTTATTGGAAAAATGTTGATTCCGTTGAACAAGATGTAATTGTGTTCTAGAAACATTGCATTTCACAGATGTTGATACGTAATGAACAGCAAACTTGCAACCCAGGCAAATTAAATATTCACTTTCATTTCAAATGACGTTTTTTAGCTACAACTCACTTGGAACTCTAATCGTGCGCATTCCAGAATTTATATTTTTAATTCTGTTATAATAGAAACACAACACGTCTTAGAGGCAACAGCAGCAGATGCAAATTGCGCAGTTATCCAGCATGACAACTTATTCAATGAAATGTTTCGATTCTTGAAAATTTGAGTTATTTCCCAGTTAGATACGTCGTCATAATTATGTAAAAATCACATGATAGGCTTAATCCAGAAATGGCGCTGTTCAAAAAACGTTATTCCTGTTTTTAGAATAGACAGAGAAAATATCCAAATTAAAAGGAGGAATTAAGAGGACATTGTTAATATAAATTATAGATTAGATTTACATACTTTACGTTTCAAAGAGATAAAGGCTTGGAGACAAAAAATCTTTTTTTAAATATAAAGAGCGAAAGCATTAGCTAAACAAAAGAGAAACGTAATTTGAAATTACAAATCATAAACGTTTGACCAAAATAGTTACTTAAATAATTAAAAAATATAAATTGTTTATATATTTTAGACACTTATTAAACTTCTCAGTCCAAAAATCTTTGTTTTACTGTCCACATAGTCATATTTGCTCAAAAAGTCTTCTCAAAATTCTTCGCCTAATATAAAAATACAAAAATTTTAAATGAAATTACTTATTTTAAATAATCACAACAAATTTCAAAATTTTATTATAGAAAATATAACAGAGCTTGAAACATTTTGCTGAAATATAGTGGCGTAATTGGAACACCGGTGTATATTGTTACGAACTTTCTATTAGGTTAGATATTTTTAGTAGAATTATAATTAAAAATTGTTTTATTTCCTAGTGCAATGCAACGCGGGACATATTTTAAGAGAAAGCTGCGCTGGAAAACTAAAAATACAACAGCACGTGCATTTAACATTAAATAAAAGTTTATAACCGCAATATTTTTTTAAAATTTGAATACATGTAATTAAGTAACCGTAACCGTAATTCTACTCTTTGCTTTCCGGAAATTGCTACAATTGTCTCGCGCGGCCGAATTAAAAGCCAATAAATGCCGGAAAGAAACATCTCAGCTCAGTTGTTTTAAGTGAACTATAGTTGTTTACTTCGCTGATGTAATTTTATTGCTGGTATTAGCTTTCTCTGCGCTTTGGCTTGAATACTTTTTAACGTTTCAGTAGTTTAAAATATAGCTACTGTTTACTTTACCTGATATTGTGATATTGTACGAATATCTTTGAGGAACAATCCAGAGTTTGGATATAATTCTTTCAGTTAGAATAAATTTTATTAACTTTAAATCGAACTTGTGCATTAAACCTATTACGAACCCGTATGCAGCAACAATATAAATTCGGTTCTTTGGCTTATATTTTTAATAAGCCATCTGCAATGCAAGAGGTTAAGATAACATAATGCAGAGTTTGTTTTCAGGTATGAAGTAGTTTGATTACAGAAACGGGACATAGGCAAATTAAAATGAGAGATTAAAAGGTTCATATTTTTACCTCCTTGTACGAAGTGAAAAGGAAGTATTGTAATCACGAAAAACTTCGGGTATCATATTCCAACGAAAATATCAATTTCGACCCCTAACGAATGCAATTTAACGATGTGTTTGCGTGGCATGCATACGTAACGACAGAACAAAGGACACTTTTTCTCCAAAAAAATTATAAAACTGATTTAAAATGGATTCGAATGAGATTTTTTTCGTGGCGTCTGTGCGTACAAACGTACTTATGTATGTATGTATAACGCATAACTCAAAAACGAGTAGCCTCAGAAAGCTGAAATTTTGTATATAGGGCGACTATAACATGTAGATGTGCATCTCTTGTTTTCGTTGAAATCGGCCGCACCAAAAGTATATAAATATATGTATACAGATATCCACTCTGTTACTCGTTTCAGCGAGCTCAGTGTTTTTATCCTTATATGGTGGTAAATTGCGATTCTTTTGCTTTAAAAATGATTGAATTATATTGTTCTTATCTTCCGGTTAAGGTTTTATTCCTTTAGTAAATCTGAACGCAAGATTTGTAGAATTATCAACAATTTAAAAGTTGTTTAATTGCGGCTAAACATAGTCATTTTTCCCCCGGCAGCCATATTTGTTTACATTTGAAACTTATCAGAATAGTGGATTTGTTGCCAATCTAGTGAAACAAAGCTTCGAAACAACAAAGATAATGCCTTCTTTTATTATTGCAAATTAAATCATGCTTAACCCATTCTGGAATTTATTCGAGGAAATAAGTCTTGGAGATATTTACGTTGTAATTTTTAATATAGATATTTTGAGTTTTTTAAAATTTTTGCCCTGTTGGGAAGTGAGAAGTGAATTAATTGAATGAGAAATGCTGAATCGTCTGTGAAAAACTTTTTCTTTTTTTTTGTTTAATTTCTTTCATACATCGTTTTAGATTTATTATAGTATTTGAGTAGGACATGTGGCAACAATTAGGTTATTCTTCAGATGCTATACAAAATTTTTGTGCATTCTGAGTTATAAAATGAATGAGATGTAACTCTGTTAAGTGAACCTAGCGTCAAAACGTCGCTATGGTAAAGACACACATATCTATACAGATCTAGAGGATTGAATTGCTTTTTACTTTGTATTTATTCAAATATATATTGTTACGGATTTTATATTTATTTAGCTATTTTTAGTAGAATTGTAATTAAAATTGTTTTACTTCCTCGCGCAATGCAGCACGAGACATATTTGAAGAGAAAACTACGCCGGAAAAGTAAAAATACAAAAACGCGTGCACTTAATATTTAATAAATAGAAATCTCGTAATTGTACTGTTTTGCTATCCAGAAAAATCCAGAAAATAGATTTTATTAGAATATTCTCGTTCTTGATTAAAAAGCTTATAAAAGCCGGATTAAAACATCTCAGCTCAATTTTGTAGTTGTTGTTGTTATGCGAAATGTAGTTGATAACTTAGTGCTGTCATTTATTGTAGCGAATTGGCTGCGAGATCGAATTAGTTTCTCTGTGTTTTGAGTCCTGTTTATATTCTAGTAGTTTGAAATATAACTACTGTAAGATATTGCGATATTGTACGAATATCTCTGAGGAGATATTTTGTGATTTTGTTTTATTTCTTGTGAAAAGAACAAATCTTGTTAACTTTTTATTGATCGACTTGTGCATTCAATCCATTATGAACTCGTACGAACAATATATATATATATATAGATAGATAGATACATACATACATACATACATACATAAATAGAACCCTTACGCACGCAAGAATATATATATATATATATATAGATAGATAGATAGATAGACAAACAGATATACGTATATATTCATATATATTTTTAGAGTAGTCATCCTTGAAGTTTTAATAATTAAAAAACAAAAGAGACGAATTTACGTTGTATACTAGGTTGTAAAATCATAAAAATCAAAAGGTAAAGGTTGGAACGAAAAAGTAAATAAAGGCGACTGGAATTCTGTTCTAGAAATATGAAGGTCTAACTTTTCCTCTCCGGGTAAAACTTACTAAACTGAGTAAAGGCAAATTAATGAAACTTCCAAAAACGGAATCCTTAAATGAAAATTAAAATGACAAAAGATTTGTTTTAAATACAGAACATGATACAAAAACAAATACCAAAATATTTTTTTATTAATCCCCTTTGTTTAACGCTGCAACAGAACTTCTCAAGAGAAAAGTGTTTTGAAGCATTAAATCAAGTTGTTAATGAGTTCCGAATACATGTTTCATTCCTGTGAACCACCTGAGGTTTAAAACCGCTTTTCATTTCTAAATCTTCATTTTTAAACCAATTTCTATTCGGTCTCAAATACTCTGATCTTTTCATTACATGCGTTCGTACTGATTTGAAACCTATTAGAAATTTGTTTTAAAATGAAGGTTTGGTAATGAGATGCGGTTTTAATTCTCAAATGGTTCAGAGAAACAAACATGTATTCGGAACTCATTAATCAACTTGGCCTTCAGTGTTCTACGATTTCAAAAAGAAAAAATCTTAGCGATCAAAAAGCCTATTTAAGCAACACAACCGTTAAATCAGATTAAGTTAATTTATGTTAATAATTTATTCTGATTTAATCAATATTAATTGAATCAGAATAAATTATTAACACAAATTGAATTAATTAAATTAAATTAATTTGTGTTAAATTTCCATTAAAATTGAAATATAAGTCATGAAACTTTGAATTAATTAATAGTTTCTAATTCCTGCAGTGTATAAACTTTGCGCGCTGTATTTGAAAGTAAGTATAAATTTCTAGTGTTCAATTGATTTTTCGCAAATCCAAATAATTTTCTTGATTTTTCAGTGAAGCCTTTTCTTTCTGACAAAATGTCACAAGTATAAAACGTTTACGTAATCAGCACTTTTATCGATGCATTTTAAAATCACTAAAATTGACTAACATTCTAATTTTTATGTTTGTAATCTACATTAAGACATTATAAGTATTATTATATCCTACTGAAATTACATTTCCATTCTTATTTATATTTCGCTTGCATTTCCGCTCCTAAGTTTATACTAACTAAAGCTGACGATTCTCTAAAAGCAGACATCGCTACATAAAGCTGAGTAAATCCTCTCTGATGTGTTTGTCAGGACTGAGTGTTCGGTGCATATTCTTGGAAAACATCTTCGTGACAGCTTAAAGTTCTGATCTTGAACAGGGAGCTGAATGCAGCTATGTTCTGTGGTAGAGTATTGTGATTAAGTGGTAGAAGAACTGCACTTGAAAGGGATTTAAAATCCTCTTTTATTAAATCACAATTATGTACAACCACTTCCCAACTCGGGAAGGATACAGCAAGTAAAGACCGCCTTGGGTCTAAAAATGAACAATTAAACTAATTTAAGCTAAAACTAATTAGAAATTAAATAGTCGTTGCTCACACAGCTATACCGCGAGGTTGGCCTCTAAACTAAATGGTGCGTAGCAAGATTGAACTATTACTGACGCACCTAGAATTACTTCAATAAGCAATCACGTAAAGACGCTACGGCTTAGAATTTAAATGCTAGCTAGTCAGGCGAACGTCGAATAGAGTGACCGTGTTCTGAGACTAAAAGCTCTCTCACACTGAGAGGTTCCTAACTCTCGCTTAAATATAAGTTGGCTCCACTTCAAATTAGCATAAAGCTGAAACGCGCGCTTCTTCTAACGGGAAGTTGAAATGAGAACAGATAGAAAAGTAAAATTAAAATAAAACTTCTTTAGTTTAACTAAAACCTTACATGTTATTAAGGTATTTTCTCCCTTTTTTCTGCATGCCTTCTTAGTGTAACAGTAGAACATTCGGCGCGTATTCGAGAGGACCAGGTTCGAGTCCCGGAGAGGGCATTGCTTATTTTTCAAGTCTCTAGCATTAAAAAATACTTAATGACCCTAGAGTGAAGGCTGAACTTAAGGTGGTGGCCAGTCGCACTTTAAGAAAAGAGGAGTATATAAAGTATGTTATCCCTCCTTTCCGCATGCCTTCGTGGTGTAAGAATACACCTAATGACCCTACAGTATTATTTCTTCATTGGTTAAGGTTGGTTGCTGTTACTTGAAAAGGCTACGTTTCCTTACGTAAGATACTAGCCTTCTGAGAATTGAATTCAAATATCCAGTTTCAAAATTACTTTATAAATTTATTATTATGTATATCCATATGAATACTTTTACTTTGTATGTGAAGAACCAAGGAATATTTATGCAAATGAAATAATTCTTTAATTCTTATATCTAATTATCCTTTTACATAATTATAAGAATCATTCATTACGATTGAAAATTACTTTTGTTGCATAACTCGCTTTTAATTACATCTCCCATATTCAATTTTATAAGCTTTAATAATTTTATATTCATTATAACAGCATTTAGTGTCCCAATGTTTAAAATTTCCGACAATAAAATTCAAAAACAAATTTTTATCATTTCACATGCCCAAAATTATTTTGTTAATATTTATGCTCCATTTATATTCCATAAAAACTGAAATTTTTAAGAATAACTCAAGTTTATAATTGTTCCTGCATTAAACTTTGATATGCTTCACAAACTAAAATACTTAAAAATTTAATTTTTTTTACATAACTTATTCAAAAGAAATAGTGTTAAGTAAATTTACAGAGACCTTATTTTGTAATTTTTATTTTAAGAAACTTTCCTTTCCCTTCTGATTTTAATTTCTTGCCAGAACACAAATTTAAAAAAACGTATCTGGAAATCTCAATGAGTTCGGAAGTAGTATTTAAGTAATAGAATTTAAGAAATCACAGTAAAAGCGTTAGTTACGAGTTTATGCTGCGTGTTTGCAAGTAGCTCTGCTGCTGAATATTTTGTGTTAGCTACTGACTTTAATTTATATTGATATTCTAAACTCGGCTTCGTTGTTGCAGCCGATAAAGCTATAGGAGCCAGTCGTGCAGTTAAAATTTAATTCATTCCAATTGTACGTACTGTTTTGTGTTTAAGTTATTTAACCACAAATGGTGGTTAAATTGTGAGCACCGAGAGAGTACACATTCTGTTCAGTTAGTTAAAATAAAACATTCATCGGCAGTTATGTTTTTTTTTTTTTTTCAAGACAGAGAGAATTCGCTATCTCTTCTTCAGTAGGGTCTACAATCTATGCTCCACAAAAAAGTGCGACTGTACAAATTTGTAAATAGCATAATGTTTTGGGTAAAAATAGCAGCATGTTAGAATAATATGACATGAGTTAATTTCGAAATGACTCAGTTTTAAGTGGTTAATCATACACAGTTACTATTTTTAGGATAGAAAAACGAAAATATCGAATTAAAAGTTGGGTCAAAGACCTACTTCAAATTAAAGGTATATTCTATTTTACATATAATAATAACTTTAATTTTTTGTACGCTCTTTTACGTCGGCCCAAATGGCGCACTGAAGGGGAACAGGGCGCGAGATATAAAAGTTTAAAAGTCTAAAACGGAGCAGATTCTAAAAAGATATGCAAAGAAAAATTCCCATCTACACTTTTAAGAAATTGCCCTGTTTTCATTTGCAACCCCATAGATAAAATACATGTCGGCGAGCTACAGGTTCGTGTAATAATGCGTGACGCTCGAAATCTGCACGGAGAACGAAAATTTACGCCAGCAAAATATATTCATCTATTGATCAACAGTGCCCTGAAACACAGCAACGTTACATTTTGGAACATAAAATCTGTTATAAAATTTTCATATTTCTGTCGTCTTTACCCAATTATATATTTTTCTAGATGTTTTAAGTCCTCCTTTAAAATGGTAGCCTTAATAATTTAATGATACTTATGTGCAGGAGAGAAAATAGAAGCTGAGGAATATATGAACTGGACGAAAGTAATTCAAAATTGCTGATGACGCACCAACAAACGGATATGTCAGCTGACTGTCAGTGCCTCACTGGCTGATTTCATACTAGATAATGCTATATAAATTATACTATTTGGGCTCACTACTACAGCAATTACTTGATATTTAGATGTAAATATATACACAGTCCAGTCACATTAATGTGACCACCACGTACTTTCCATGTCAGAGTTAAATAACCAATCACAGAAGGCAGGTGGCAGCACAGTGCAGTTGAGCGTATATAAAGGGTGTGTGAGGGCTTCGGAAAACATTTCAATCGTTGGCGTAATGCAGAAACGAAGCGATTCATCCGACTTCCAAAAGGGCATGATCATTGGCTTTCGGGCCAAGGGTGGAAGCATTTCCGAAACGGCTGAGTTTGTGAACTGTTCGCGTGCCGCCGTGGTAAAAGTGTACCGTGCATGGCAAAATGGGACTGTCCAAAATCAGCGACGTGGCAAATGTGGTGCACCACGGGCCATAGATGACAGAGGCGAACGACGGTTGCGGAGATGCGTTCGGGCAGATAGACGGGCTACCGTTGAGCAACTGACCACCAAAATGAACCAAGGGGCTACCAAAAGTGTCTCCCAAAGTACTATTCAGCGAACATTGCTGCGTCTGGGCCTCCGAAGCAGACGCCTGGTTCGTGCACCTATGCTGACTGCTGTTCATCGACGGCGAAGGCTAGAATTTGCACGCCAGTACAGCAGCTGGACGTCCACTGAGTGGCGACAGGTTGCGTTTTCGGATGAATCGCGTTTTATGCTCCATCGGACAGATGGACGTTGGCGTATAAGGCGTGAAACCTCTGAAAGGAACCACCCTGCAACCATTGCCGGAACGGTCCAAGCTGGAGGCGGGAGCATTATGGTCTGGGGAATGTTTTCCTGGCATTCTCTAGGTTCACTGATCATTGTGGAAGGCACAATGGATCAATACAAGTACGCATCTGTCCTTGCGGACCATGTTCACCCCTACATGCGCATTGTTTTTCCTCAGGATGATGGCATCTTCCAGCAGGACAATGCGAGGTGCCATACAGCTGCCAGTGTACGTGCGTGGTTCGAAGAGCACCAGGATGAGTTTACCGTCCTCCCCTGGCCAGCAAACTCACCTGACTTAAACCCAATCGAGCATCTGTGGGACCATCTCGATCGAGTTGTTCGCGCCATGGATCCTCAACCGCGTAATCTAGCGCAGCTGGCCACGGCATTAGAGTCGGCATGGCTCAACATCCCAGAGAACACCTTCAGGGACCTATGTGACTCTCTTCCTGCACGTCTCGCAGCAGTCCGCTCTGCGAAAGCTGGTTATTCTGGCTTTTGACAGATGGTCACATTAATGTGACTGGACTGTGTATGTGTATTCAAGGTCTAGTTCTAATTGCAAAATTATTTTCATTTTTACAATACTTTATGTAATCGAAAGCGAATTTCTGACTCAATGAAATTCTCTCTTCTTTGGAACTACTGAAACACCTGTCACTTTGTTTTAAAAGTGACAGGTGTTTCAGTACATACGTTGTACATATATGCGCTAACTGGAATGAAACGTTTAACTTGAATTTGAATTCATTCTACAAGAAGTGAGCTAATATTCATTCAAATTCCATTTTTTATAAAGGTACTGTAAATTCAGTTTTAGTCCTTTCAATTAATATTATATGATAAATGTTGTTTCTATGTTATTGAGCTTGATATTTATTTGATATATCATAAGATAAATTAAGAGTAACTGCTACTGTGCTTTTTTATGGGAACATCAAGTTTCTATCATGAAAGCAATGAGTCGTAAACAGAATCTGGTTATTGCTATTCCGTATTATATACTATTATTATTCCGTACTATTATTATTATTATTCCATTCTTGAATATGGAAGATGCTTAATCTACCGCATCATTATTTCCGGCTACTAGTTCTAATAGAACATGAACTGCATAATGCTCGTTAAAATTTATTTTCTTCAGATACATGTTACATGCAAATTTTTCTAATACTCGACCGATAGCCCCATCTCCATATCTAAATTCTCCCAGAAACTCCACAGGCACATACAAATACATCCTTTTACAGCAAACCATATGATACATGAATGTTAGTCGCTTCTGTGTATCGCCTGTAAGTGTATCATTACTGACCACGCCAGCTGCTCCTCTTTAAAATTATGTCGTTATTACGTAGATTAGAATCGTTAGCACTGACGCTATACCCACTGTTATTAGCAATTTCTGTGGGATATAAGGAACGGTACCTATGTACCTATTGTATGTGTTTTCGGGATGAGTTACAACTTACGTGCATTACATAATTAAGCGTTGTGATTCAAATAAGGGTATTATGTTAACTATTAGAATAGCAACAACGAAATCTCTTTTTATTAAGCTATTGCATATTGTGTTATAATAATGTTAGTGAATGTTTAAGGGATGCGATCATGATGATAGACTAGTTAAGACCTTTAGGTATTTCTCGAAATGCTAACTTATGTTCCGATACTTGATATAAACTTAGTGTAATATGAACTTACGTTCCGTTGCAAATGAGGTCAAAAATTAATCCAATACGCCTAATCTATCAGACAATATAGCTTAGATAGAATTTTCTTAAATGCCGTAGAAAATTTAGAATAGCTTGCAAATGGGCAACATTATTTAGCAGCAAATATATTTTAAATAACAATAGGCTAATTAAGGATGTCTTGGAATTTAATATTTTGAAAGTTAAATTATTACCTGAGTATATTCAACGTTAATGATTACAGTTAAGCAAACACTTGTTTTGAAAAATTCTGGACGATTGAATTTATCATATTAAGTGCTGAATGAAGGAGAAATTAAAAATAATATTAATTTCAGACTATTTTAATGAGACTGAATTAGTTGACAACATCTTGTAGAGACATTAGGTATTTTTAAGCAGGAATATTGAAAAATGAGCAACGCCTTTGCTTGAACTCGAACCATGGGCATCTGGAATACGCGCCGAGGGTGCTGATCACTACACTACGAAGGCATGCGAAGAAAGGGGAAGAAATACCTTATATACTCTCCTTTTTAAAGGGCGACTGGGAATAAAGGGACCCAATTGCCAAATTCTGGTGGTGGAGAATCATCATCCACCACCTTTTTAGTTCGGATCCGCTTGTAGAATCTAAGGTTTTGAAGGCATGCAAAGAAGGGGGAAGAAATACCTTATAATCTAATTAGTGTGAATGATAAAAGGAAAATTATTATAAAAATATTCATATTTTAAACTAAAAATATGTTGTCAGGCATGGACCAACTAAAATAATTCGACAAGCATTTTCTTTGTCAAGATATTAAGTTGTGATGCAGATATTTTCTTCTTTTCTATACACGTTTCGTGACGGAATCACATGACTCAGATATCATGAATTCGACATGTATTTGACTAAGTCACATGCAAGAAACAGAAACGTTTTCGTTAGATTTTTTGGCTACTTTATTATCGCTAATCTTTACCAAAACCTTACGAAAGCATCGGACTTCCACTCTCTTCAGTTCGTTTTGCCTCTTCCATAAACAAAAACCTTATTTTGCTTAATTCGTTTACTGTTGCTCTTCATCAGTGGCTAAGAATCTGTAACTGTAACTCTTTGGAAGAGCCTATAAAATGTCCAAATTAGGTAACACGTTACAGTATAATCCCTCATGACCAAGCCCCCAATTTGTATCAATCAATAATGTAATCAAATTAAAGGCACTTTTAATAGCCTAAATTTAAATCTGAAATTTAGGCCTATGATATAAAAATATAAACTGGGCTAACAGTCGGAATACTTAAATATAAAAAATGTTTGTTATATTTCTGTCATCCAAAGTAACAAACTTATCCCACCAACGGACAAAGAAATTATCTTGAATATAAACTAAAGGTCCCTTTTTGTGCGTGGATGTGTGAACTTTGAAGGTAGTGTCATGAATTTCAGAAACATTTCACATGAAGAGACCGCAGATGTAATGTGCCTGTTGGTTGGAATGATATAAAAATATTACTTAACGTCGCTGTTAGCTTAAATTTTGGCATAGGCGTATGCTTATTTTCGTAGATGACGAGTTAAGTGACGATGATTCTCTCGATTTTAAAACACATTCAGTCCTTATTGCAAACATCTTGTGTTTAGTTATATATTCGGAAAATGTTAATATTAGGAAATGTAGGTTTGGGAAGGAGAAAGAAGATGATGAAAGGGGAGGATGAAAATGAAGACCACATGCAGAGTAAGAAAGTTACGTGGAAGGAAACTGATAAAGGATTGCAAGTTCTCATATGTTTTGCTAAGATATGTTCATATAATTCAGTACATGATGTTATGAAGATTCATTATATATACAGCGAAGTTTTGAATCTATTGTGACAATCTTCTAGAAATTCGGCCGGCAGACATTTTACGTTAGAGTTTATATGCCATAAAAACAAAAAATTTAAACTTTTCAGTAGGTACGATTGCCTTTTGCAGGCATCTAGGACTATATCCCTCTATTGTATTATAAAGAGCGATAGAAAAAATAATTATCAAACAAAATGCTTACTATTTAAAGAATAAATTTTAGTTTAGTTAAAAACTTTAATTTATTAATCATGAATAAATAGTTTGCTTTGAAATAATCAGTGCCGTAAGATAAAAATCGATTTAAGAAATCCGTTATCAAAAGCCGTTGCGGTTCATTTTCTGGATGCTTTGGAGCTGTACTTTCAATTTAAAAGGAATTACAGTATTCACCGCAAGAAATAGTTTGGCTTACCAAAATTTCTATTTAAAGCACTTTTTCGTTTTAATGCTTCTCTTCAGACAACTTGAACGCAATCTGATTTAAAAGAACAAAAATAAAAAGAAATGAAGCGACTGTCTATCTCAGATTATTATTCACCTCTTTCACACTGACTTGCATGATGATCTCTTTAAAAATGAAGACACAAATTGAGGATCATTTCTAGAAGTGGTGCAACGCCTTTAAAATAATTGGCCCGGTATATTCTAGCATTATTAGCCCCTCTAATGGATGCCGTGAAGATAACTTTACCGATTCCTCAAAAGCTTCCAAGGCCCGTAAAAGTGCAGATCAATGCGCCATAAAGCTCACTCGGAGTCACTTCGGCGGGGCGGCAGCACATTTTCATTATTAATAGTGGACTGAACGATAACACGAAATATATTTGGGTCGTAAATTGCAAGCTATCCGCCGCCTACAGATGTTGCCTTGTGAAGGATGGGTACAGAGGACGGCGCTCAGATATATAACGCGTCGACCATAAAACTTCCACAGTATTTGCAGCGTAAAATATGTCCGCATAGTTTTTAAAAATCTGGGCTTTTATGTATTTTAATACGCTATTTTTTGGATTGCTATAAAGAGCTGTAAGTTACGATGTCTCAGTGCCCGTTAAAAATGTGGTCAGCTATGAAACATGCCTTCGTAGTTATGCAGGTTGTTTTAAAAGCAATTAAATTAATTTTAATGATATTTCGGGCTTTCTTCTATGTACTTTGCGTAATAGTAAGATGTGATTGGGAGATAAAAAACAGCAATCCTTAAATTATAATTCAGAGAAACACAACTGAATAATACTCAGTTATTTTTGCCAGCAATGTCTGTAGTATTTACTTCGCGTTAGTAACGGCGCTTATTCAGAAAAACATTCAGGTCAACCTGATCGGTATAAATGCTAACGTTGCTGATCACCATATTGTTCTGGACGTGTTCGAATCTCAGAGATGGCTTGGATGCTGTAAATGTATCATATCTTTGCATCATGGAGACATGTAAAATACGCAGCAAGCCTTAAGTTAAGTGATTTAGTAACAAAGAAAACCCTTAGACCCATCGCCAGACGCAAGATTCCCCTAATTCAATGAAAAGAATAATCTTGCGGTAATACAAGGCCGAAATAGGAGAGTCCGTTGCATTACAGATCATTGTCCTGTAACTATCATTTCTTACCTAAAAGTTATATTTGCAAAAATAAAAAAGCTATATTTTTTTATTTTGTTTGTGGCACGTTACTTCCACTGAAGTGCCATAGATACCTAGATCGAGAAGAAGCCTGGTTATAGAGTTAGCTAAAAATATAATGAAAACAAAACTCTCTTTGAAAATGAAACTTTTTTAAAAGAAATGGATGATTAGTATCTGATATATTTTCTGGTTCGCATTGTTATGCAGAAAATGGAAGTTGACCTTTGTCCTCATATGAATATTTATGCAAATTAAAATTCCTCTTTTAATGATGATAAAAACTCTCAGCGATATTTCTTCACTTTTTTTCCAGAAATCTTGTTGCAGTTAGACCAGTAAATGAATTCCATTGAGTACTGTTTGGAGCAATACTGTTGCATGCATTATAAATAGTGGGAGGATATCTATTTAAAATAAAAATTGAGTTATATAAGTCAAGTAAACGGGGCATGTAACTGCTTATAAAACATTTTGAGCCAGACAATGCATAACAAACATAGAGTGAGTAATATCATAAGCCTGGAATTAAAGTCCGAGTATTTGATTAAGGCTGATATTAAGAAGAAACGTTTGCTAACGTCAGAAGAATTATTTTTTTCCTCCTGGCGAAGAGAGACCTGTACTTGATCACTCTTGAAATCAATAGAATTTTGACCAAAAAAATCTACTCCAAACATAAAAGCTGCTGTTTTGCTTAGTTTTAATTTTACACTGGTATGTTTCTCTTCTTTCTTGATAGTTCTATATATTTTTCTGAATTTATAATTTTTTGTTAATATAGTTCTTTGAATTTATAACTAGTTATTAATTTGCAACTAGTCTGATATTTATTCTAATTTAAAACCGTTTTTTTTTGTTCATATGCTTTCGAACTTAACAAATATTTTCCTTTCAGATATTTTGAAAAAAAAGATTCACGATCTCTATGCTTGAACACCTTTAACATGCTTTAAAACAGATTTTACTTGCACATTTATTCAATGTTTGATTGACAACAAACAATGAAATTCTGAAAAATACTTAAATTAGATAAAAACAAGAAACAAAACGAGATTGATGCTGAAAAATTCTGTTTCTTTTCCAAGAGATCAAGGGAAGAATGCTTTAGATCCTTTGAACACAGGCTGATAGAAAAAGATAATAAATAGGAACACCGAAAAAACAGTCTTAAGTTCAGTAACAAATGTTTCAGCTATAAAATACAAAAGGAAAAAGTTTTCGTTTTTATCCTTATACCTTATAATGCAAATCGCTTCACGGTAACAAATTCGTTCAAAGTAACACGCTTTCAGTAAACAAATTGGATGGTAGTACCGAAGTTTCATTAAAATCATGAAAAGGAATTCAGAAGCACTCTTTTATCTTTGATCCCATCTGTCCTTCGCTGCATTACCATAGCAATATCGTTTACAACTGTATCGAAACTCAAGGCTGTAATCTGCCATTTTTTACCACACGTTTGCCGTGTAAACTTTAATTAAATTTTGATAATTCCTAAAATTACTAAAGTGTCGTTTTTGTATAAATATTCAGATAGCATTTTCTAATATATCCTTTGGATGTCCGGAATCTTTTATGAAAATAATTTCCAAGAAATGCTTGGAGGGATGAGAAAATACAGAAGTATTATAAAGTGCCTTTGCTACCACCCAAAGGAAAAGTGAAAGAAATATTTATTTTAGGAAATCTGAATTTTTTAAACAACTTTCCACATTCACAGTGCAACCTTTTTGGTTATTTCTGTTAACAACAGAACACCAATTCAAGCACCTAATTTGATTAAAATAATTGCTATTTCAGCTGCAGTTTCGTGTGTTTAAGATTTCATGTAGAGTTCCACAGACTTTTACTGTTTGATACTCCGATTTTGACTTTCGTCATTGGTTTATGGTAACACAAAATGTTATCGTTAAAAATAACTTTATACATATTTACGAAGGTCCATCTCATATTTGTTTCACTACAATTTTGTCCATAGATCAGTAAGGTATTAATAACAGTAGATCGGACGATACAAAGCCATAATATTAGCACCGCTGGTGCTATTAATCAAGATCCTGACATTCCCATTAATTTAATTTTGCGTCGTATTACTTCGATGTCCAAATCACTTTTCAACTAAAAAGATGTTTTCACCAAATTTATGTATGCTGTAATATTTTAACTAATGTAGATAATATAAAACAAATGTATAACAATACAAATAAAAGGGAGTAATGACCAGTTGTTATCGGCATGTATTATTTTTAAAGAAACAATGTAGTGAATATATTAAAAAAATGCATGACGAAACGTTCTAGAGTGAATTGCAAAGCTATGCTCTTTTTAGATATTTATGTATTTTGTTTTTGAATTTACAGGGTACAAGTGAGAAGTGATACTTAAAAAATAAAATTTAAAAGGAAAAGGTTAATAATAAAAAGACAAAAAAAGTTGTGCAAAATCCATCTTACTGAAAAAAAAGAGAACATTAATATGATGAACCGAGAAAAGACTGAAAAACATTAATAGCAACACTTAACACTCTATCGGGAACTCTAAATATATAGCAATTTTTAAAATGGTATTAGTTTGTTATGAGTATGTACATAAACGTATGTAAGTACAAACCTCACAAAGTACATTTTGTAATAACGTGTCCTTTATTCTGTCCGTACGTACAGAAGTCACGCAAAAAGATAATCAAATTTGATTCGGGAACTGTCAAAATAGATATTTACGTTAAAATCTGTAAACCGACATTTTTCACAATTAGAATGTTTCCTTTACTTCGCACAAGGCAGTAAAAACAAAAAGAATGGTTTAGTTTTTTCAGAAAAATGCTAATCTAATAAACAGTGGTAATTCCAGGCATTATGGTTCTACAGAATAAATAAATCCTTTCCTGCATACATCTTGTATAAAGAATGAATGTATACAAATGTAATACAAATATACATTAATAAAAATAGATATATACATTTATAAAAAGAAGCACAGAAGTATACATTTAATAAAAGTATGATCGCTTCACATAAATATACGTATTTTTATAAACGTGAATATATAAAAATCTAGAATATTACATAAAAAAATCTGAAAGGTTTCAAATTTTAAATTATGTCTAAAGGGGCGTTGTTTTAGCATTTTGAGTGTTATCTTTATTTATTACGTTCTTCCCATTTAAAACATAAAATCCAGTTCAAGAGAAATGTCGCACAATAATTTTAAATTAAGTATATCTTAAGAATATTCGATACACAGTTTCACGCGCTCGAGATGAATTTTTTTTTCTTTACAATGTTGCCATTGCTCGCTTTGAAATACTTGTGTCTGTTAATCAAAAATTCATTATAGTTTTACAAAATATGAAATCAATAATAAAACAAATTCCAAATTTCAAATTTGGGCTTCCAGATGCTCATATTCGCAGTAGGATTACGTTATTCAATATTGGACGGCTCTAAGTACCGTCGTTTTATCACAGTGCTAGAAAAACACATACATTTATGCAGATTCTTTATTAATAAAATTTCTTTAAATATAATACAGGGCGATAATATTTAGTGGCAACAATTTGAAATGGGAAATGGACATTCGGAGTGATTCGACGCAAATCGGAAAACAAAAACAATAGTCCTTCAGGGTCAAAGCTCCTTTAGACTAAAAATTATACAAATATATATTTATACAAACGAAGCTCAATGCCTTTATTTCTGTTAACAATTAAAAAATTTCCCATGGCTCCTGCCAGCGCATGACCTTCCGCCATTTTCATATTAAATCACGGAACGGGTGGAATCGCAACGAGCTTTAAGCAAACTGTAACTTCTAGTTGATCATTTGTAAATAAAATCTAATTTATTTATAAAATTTGACTCAATGTTAATTATAAACGCTATTTCCTTATTCTACTTCCCCATTCAATGAACAATAATAACTGTACTTGTTCACGTACGCATTCGTTCTCATGCTTTGATTAGAAAATACCAAATCGATCTTAGTCATATCGTGTTTTGGATTCACAAATCAATGACCTAACAATCATAATTTTTTTAAAAGGCAGCATCCTTTTGTTTAAAACGTAATTCCACACAAGACTCAAACGAAAACAAAATTGAGGCTTGAGGCTAATACAATTAATTGCATCATAAGCAGAGCTCAGTTTTACGATGAGCCTATTCTCGTTCCGTTCAGAGCAGCGGTTCTCAACTTTTTGGCTAACGTGTACCATCTAAACAAAATCTGAAATAAATGTATCACCACCACTATATTTTACAATGATTATTTTTCAATTTCCCAATGGAAAAATTTTAACAAATTTAAATTATTTAAAATTTATTTTAGCAATTTTGCCATTTGTAGAACGTACTCGCTATTCGTATTAAATATTCGCATATAAAAATATTAGATTAAAAATTGGTTACCATTTTCATTAACAAAATTTAAGTTATAATACTTTAGTTCTAAAATTTAGTACAAAATGGGGGCCTGTTTAAGAGAGATCAATTTCTTTTATGTCTGGTCTTATTTCACTTAGTTTTAACCGTAAATTAGGATCCACTTTTAAATTTGTTCTGTATTTATTTTTCATACTCACAAATTTTATATTAATATTAGTAGAAAATCCTTATTCACACAAATAGGTTGTGCAAAATGGCAATAAATATCTAATAACTTTATTTTAAATGCCTTTAAATTCCTTTTTTTTGGGGTTCAGTTACAGTTCAATAACAGGAAATTTCTATCAATTGTCCTTTTCCTTCACGAGATAAATTTTCAGGTTCATTTGAATAAAATGAATTTCTAATCCAACTTTCTTTTTCATAATCCTTGGGAAAATACATGTTGAAAATATTTATCAATGAAAAACAATGATTTTTAATATCAAATGCTAATTATTCTTTTAATTTCAAATGATTTTCAATTAGAAAACTTTCTAAAAGTAAAGCTTAAAATATTATTCTCCATTTTTTTATTATTAGCTCGAGTTTTTTTTTACCATTGCATTTATTTTATCTCTAATGGTTAACAAATTAGCATGTTGTCTTTGTAATCCTAAATTTAATTCATTTAACTTTCCAAAAATATCAGCTAAATATAATAAAGCGCCAACCATAATTCACTAAATAAACATTTTTGTGATTCAAAGTTTCAATCACAATGGAAAGTTTGAATTTCTGATCGAAGTTCACAAAGACGATTTAAAACATTGCGTCTGAATAATTGAAACTTTGCGTCTGAATAACGCACTTACTTCGGAAATGTAACAAAAGCTTTTCATGTTCACTGCCCATCTTTTGGCATAACACCGTAGATATTCTTGAATTGAAAGCTCGACTTTAAATGAAATTAACAATTTTCACAGCTTGATTCAAAACGACTGATTGTTTTGGCTACTAAAGTTTCACGATGAAATGAGCAGTGAGTAAATTTAGTTTCAGGTATGACTTTCTTTATCTGAGAAATGACAGTGGAATGCTTTCCTGTTAAAGCCCGAGATCTGTTGCTGCATACGATAGTGGACTTATTCCAAAGAATGTCATTCTTATAAACAAAATTGTCAACTACTTCGAAAATTTCATTTGCAGTTGCTCTGTCATGGAGAGATTCACAAAATAAATACTCTTCGGCAATTCGTTTATCTTCTTCGAAACGTATGTAAACTAATAATTGAACAAAGTTCGCCATATTAGTACTTTCATCTAATTACAATGCAAAATATTCATTGTTTTATTTTTTGAATAAGTGTCTCTTTATGGAATTTGCTGTTTCATGAATTCGTCAACTTACTGTATCATTTGATAACGAAGTATTGTTAAGTTAATAGCCGCTTTTTCGTTATATAATGTTAAAACAATATCTTCATCTGCTGGTCACATAAGGTTTTCTCCAATAGTGTGAGCCTGTTCAGGCTTTGCAATTCTTAGGCTTACTACGTAACTAGCTTCCAAACAGTTTTCGCTTGAAGTAACAAATCCTTTTATTACTTGTTTACTATTTAAGAACTTTTATTTACGAACTGAACTATTTAAGATAATTTACTCTTAAAATATTCTTCAGATTTATCCTTTAAATTGGCGTGTGGCGTGCTTAGATTCAAGATGTCTTTTAAGGAAACGATGGTTAAGTACTTTGATTGGATAATAGCTCACCCTAAATAGCACATTGAGGTTAAAGGTCCACTTTATCTCCATTCCAAGTAAACCCAAATGATATATAATTTTCATTACGTTTTCTATAAAAATTTATTCTTTTCTTTTCAGTATTCCTAGTGCTAGTAGATTGTCATAGATTCATCACCTGTGAATCATCACTTTTCCGCCTAGTCAATCTTAGGATTTTTCCTTTTCGAAAATCTGGGTTTATTTTATTATTTTTTCACAAATATCTATTTAAATGCACAATATAATACGAGTTCTTCAAAAATAAACGAAGGTACTCTCATATCGCGTAGAAAAGTAAGGAATACAAAGCAACGAGAAAACTACTTGCTTTTAGAGACTAAACTCGACGTAAGAAAGGATTATAATTGAAAATAGAGCAGTATGAGCCCGGAAAAGGTGGCGATATAAAGTGTAGACATTGTAATTAATCGATCAACTCTAAAATAATTTATGAGGGACTATTCTCTTTTTACAGGAGCTTATTTTTATTTCCTATTAAATACAGCATCCATTTCCATTACTCCTTTTAAAAACATCATTTAGGACAAATTTTGTTAACTCTATGATTAAAAGAACATTTGTGGAAATAAAAACGGATAATTTTGCTAAAGTCTATGATCTGCTATTGAACAAAACTCAGATCGCGTAAATTTACGAGTGGGAGAGAAAAAACCTAAACATGGTGTTGAGGTATTTAATTTTTGAATTTAATGGTTAAAATATTTTGTTTCTTTTCGTACCACTTATTTTTCTTTTGCATACCACCGGCAATCTAAGGTGATAGCTAACTAGCTAATAAAAAGGGCCCAAATTGACGTCGAAACAAAACCAAAAGCAAAACAACCCAATGAAATGATATAAACATAATATGATATAACAATTACGAATTGAAAATTCTTTGCTATTTTGCAAAAGAGTTTTAAATTTTATTCTATTATATTCATTACAAATTTTGCTTGAAAATATTAATAACCTTATTTTTTGTCACTTAAGTTTGAATTATTTTATGAATTTGTTTTTATAACCATCCAGATATAACTCATAAACGTGGGCTTATCCAACATTTAGGCTGCTTCTTGAAATGACCAAAGAACCTTCAACTGTTTGTTGCATTGTATTACTTTTATGTTAATTTATTGAAGTGTTTTCTCTTTGTTTCAGTTTAGATTTGTGCTGTTTCCGTTAGGTAGTTAGCAATCATATTTTTATTTTATTATTATCTCTTGATTTTATAAACATATGTATATACATAATGTCAAATGTATAGCAAGAATGTAAGAATCAATGTAAAGTATCATGTAATGCAAATGAATTACAATGCAGTATATAAAAATTATTTGCAAAACATACCTATGCTGGAGCAAGCAAATCTGATGGTATGTAACTTTAATTCTGTATTAAAAATTAGAAAATACTCTGCAAAAAATTCTAATGAAAGTGCAATAGGCAATTGGTAAAGAACGTAATTTGTACTGAAAAATAAAATAACATTGAGTAAATTACTACAGTATTCAATGTCATTCATTTTAAGTTATTTTGAAGCAGGAGACGTTAAAAATATGCATTGTTCTCGCCAGGATTCGAAACTTGGACCTTTCGAATGCGGATCGAGGAGGTTTCTAATTACATCACGTAGACATACAGAAAGGAGGGAGAAAATGCCTTGTGTGCGCCCACTTTTAAACGACACCTGGAAATTAGGGGATCCAGCTGACAAATCCTGGTGGTGGCGAATTACCGTCCACCATCTTCTAGCACGGGTGCAACTTGCAGATTCATTAGGTTATTTTGAAGCTCTAGACGTAAAAACTATGCAATGCCTTCGCTGGCATTTGAACTCCGGACCTCCTGGATATGTGTCGAGTATGCTTTTAATTAATTACACCACAGAGGGATGTGGAAAGACGGGAAAAATTATCTTATGCGTATAAATGCAAAAGAATAGCAAGTGTAATTGTCAAGCGCTTCATGCATTATGTAACCAGAAAAGTAAGTTGTAATTTCAAAGGCTATGATAATAATTAAAGTTCGAGAGGCAATTCATAACATCCGAAGCAGTCTCCTCTCACTATGCAATGATCACGACCCAAGCGTTTCTCTCTAATCTGAACATTTATACCTATTCTTCACTTTCCGCATTCTAGGCATCTCCCATACGTTGACCTGTATCTGAACTTGTATAATTATAAGTTAACATATCCAGCTAACAAGTGGAAGATCGGTGGCTTGAATCATAACAAAACAGTAGTTGATTTTTCATTTTCTCTTGCTTCGAAAAACCGAATGGTTATTACAACCCAGTGTATTTATGTTAATATAATTTTTCCAGTAGCAACAAACTTGGCGTTCCAAACTTAGACATTTAAAAGTCAAGATTCAGGATGTATCACAATATAATTGCCCAATATTTTATCCATAGCGGAAAATATAGCCAGGCAAAGGTATGTATTTTAACCTATATCCGAATCATCGGCCATTTAACCTTCAAGAGCAAAGAGAGCGAGGTTGTATCACATTGAACACAGCCAATATTTCATCCACAATGGATAGAAACATAGTCCTGTAAACATGAATTTTAACTTATCTCTATCCATCAGACACACAGCCCATGGTCTGAGCTAGGCATTTTTTCTCCAGGTTCAATGTCTGCAGGTCTTAAATTCTACTGCCCGTTACTTTCTCAATACTAAAAATTTTGCTGCCCATTGCCTTCTCAAAATTCGAAAAGGATGGCCACCTCTAAATTTTTCTGTTAATGCTTCTCCAAATTATAACGCCTTTTGCCTCCCCTATTTATTTATACTTGTTATCATGTGATATTCTCCTGTGTGAAAAACCTGTCGTCAGAATGTAGAGCTATTCCATTGCAAAAGAGCAAAGAATTAGTTTATAATCTACTATACAACGAAACAGCACCACATTAGTCCTTTTTTTAACGTGGTGTGCTTTTAATCGGAGAAATGGCACTATTCGAAAATTCAGTAGTCCTAAAACAATATTTACTATGCATTTCATCATCTCAGATTTTTAATTACGTCACTCTTTATTTGTATCGTTGTTGCAAACAAGCCAATCATAAAGAGGGACACAAATCATATTCAAAGTAGCAATAATAATGAAGAAATACTGTTGGATCAACAAGAATGGCAGCATTTAAATCCCCTCTTTCATTCTTTTTACTGAAAAACCTTCTACTGAAGTATTTTAACGACTATGACTTTCCTTTTGACCATATATTCGGGAAAAAATGGTCAATACCAATTTATTGCAGTACCTGAAAGAGGTGAATTTTTATTATTTAATCTGATCTTATTTTTTTAAGTTGTTTCTTGGTATTTTAGTGCTATATATTTTAACGCATCTTATGGTTTTTGATTTTACTCGTTCTTTACATCCGACATCATTATCTGAGTTTCATGTGTTTATTTCAGAATTCATTATTTTGTCACATCTTTTGATTTTAATTGTGCTGTTGTTTTAAAGTTGTTCTTGGCTATAATTTGTGCTTGTGTTTAAAGTCTAGAAATATCTGATATGTACTCAGTGCATATAATCCTAAAAGTTTTCTACCAGAAAGTCCACTATTCATCCATCTGTCCATTCCTACTACTGATGTCTTAAATACCGAAGAAAAATTAATTTGAACAATTCCAGCAACATTTTATAAAGGTTATAGAAAATTTTAATCCATTCCTCAAAATAGAATCAGTTTACATGTCTTCAAGATTTTAAGGCTTGGATTTCTGTTTTTACAAATATTTAATAATGAGGAGTTTTGAAATAACGAAATGTATGCCATGCGAAATACAGCCTCCTCATTGATAAATTAAAATATTCATTCAAATAATTGTTCTGCGTTGAATTGGTTTTTCTTCTGCAAAGGGCTGTCCTGCTATAGAAATTAATATGTCCTAATATAGATAAATAATAACGTTCTAAATAACATGGTAACGTACATAAGATATGTAAATAAATGTTAATAATAATATAATTATATTCTAAATTTGCATAGAAATATGATTTATAGCAAACCATGCAAATCATTTGTAAAATCAATGTTCTTTCGTTGAAGATCATTCAAAAATAACTACTGTGAGTGAACTTCAATATGTTAATATGTAATATTTATTGAAGCTGTTGCGTGTATAACGTTTCTGTCATAATCCCCTTTACATACTAAAAGCTTCAGTTATAATTTAATTGTACTAAACTTGAATATAGAATACGCTGTAACTTATACACATGAGTACGCTGTAAATTGTACCTCATTACATGTAAATGCTTTGCATTAAAGTCCAATTACATAACACGACCAAGACACTTGGAATTAACGATATGTAGCCGTAACTTAAGAATATATTAAGTATTTCATAATCATTAATGTAATGCATACATTGAATACTGAAGTTATTAAAACTATTTATCTTACACGCCGGATATTAGTAATAATACTGTGGTACTCAAACTGTGAAATATCATAACCTATAAGTGATTGATCATGTTATTTAATTCAGATGTATCAAAGCTTTTTCGTTTTTTATTTTTAGCCGAAAAATGCATTAGCCTGCAAGGGCTATTAGTCTCGAAAAGGCATTGGTTCATTATAAATGTCCGTTTCACTTTTCAAATTTTGCAAACAAATTATATCGCCAGGTACTGCATTTAAAGCAATTAAATAATGAAATATCTGCATGAATGCATGTGTGTTTCTCGTATTGTGAAAGAATAACGAAACCTAGAGCCATCAAATTTTGAATAGCGTAGTCCTTTATTCAAATATAGGCATTTGAAAGCCCACATTTGGAATTTGTTGTATTAACTATTTCATAATTTGTAAAACTTTAAAGAATTTTTGATTAAGAACTTCAATGATTTCAAAGCGAGCAATGGCAACACTGTACGAAAAAAAAAACATTTTTATCTCCAGCACGTGAGTCTGTCTATCGGAAATTCTAAAGATATGCAAATTTTAAATTATTTTGCTATATTCTGTTGAATTGAGTTTCATGGTTTAAAAGCGAAAAACATGATAGTTCATGAGCGTAATATAAAATGTGAAAACTATCATATTTTTTGAAATTAATTATTCTTTTTTGAAAATAACTAAGGATTAGAATTCATTAAGACCTCTCACCAGAATATTAACTATAAAAACGAAAATAATAGTACCATAGACTTGTATTTATTTTTGAAACTGTGCACTTCAGTAACTGACAGTAACACTGAAGCAAATTCTTAACACAATTTTCCGAAATAAAATTACAGTATTCTGTTTCAAACACTTAAATTACAATTGTAGTAACACATGGGAGAGTGATAAAGAGATATTTGCAATTAAATGTACAACACGTGTTTTGAACCCATATTCTACAGCTTTAATTATCAATAGTCTGCAACATTTCAAAGAATGATATTTATTAAAGAAGAATTTCGGTTTCCAAATATCGACCAAAGAAAATTATTCTTTATTTTGCTCAGTAATGATGGACAGTTATAAACGGTAAAACAATCATGAAAATTCTTATAAAGTTACTAAGTTTTTCTTAAACATTTTTACTAAAGAAAACTGCAGGAGTTTCACTTCTGTAGTCTTCGTATGTATTATTAAGAGTTTTTCCTGATGTGCTTAAGCTGAAAAGCAATAAATCATCTGCAGACAAAATATTCTAAGTATATAAATTCTGTGTTACTGCATGCGATGCTTCGTAAATGTTTTTCATAAGCACGCACATATTTATAACACTCCTACACAAAGATTAATTTTTTTGACATAACTAGCATACATAAATTTTATTCTATCAAATCAACAAAAAAAATTTCATTTTATTAAATTTTTAGCCTATGTAAATTTGCTTTTTGTTAATTATGTTTTCATTAATTATGTTAATTATGTATACATCTGATTTGAAATGATTATTAACTTCGGCATATCACCTCATAATGCCTTTCGTCAGAATATTAATACATAATGCTATTTATTATCATTTCAATCTTCTTAATTAGATATAGTACAGATAAAACGTATGCAACACAATTTTCATAGTATTATTGCTTAATACAGCGAGGAATCTGAGATATTAGACTAGTAATTAAAAGAGAAACTTTGTATTCTAAAACCTTAACAAATGCATTTTTATGTATCCCATGAAAAGCTGGTAATGGTTCACAAATTACTACTTTTCTGCATCATGTCATCATGGCGCATTCGAGAGGTTATCAGGAACAAAATTTCTCTGGAATGACGTCGATACACAACTTTAAAGTCCTATGACGTCACTTGCATCCGAGCATATACATCATCACCATAATGTAGCAATACATCTGCAATCTTCGATACGATGTCCCTCAATGCAAATGCTTAAACCGCCGACCACTGACGTCATTGCGAACAATATTCCATTGACCGTCCAAGCGAAAAAGTGGTTAGCGACTCTAACTGCCTAATCGAAGGACCCGAGTTCGAATCCCGGAGAAGGCAAGGATGTAAATTGTCTGTCCAATCATAGGCGGTAACGTGATGATGTCTTCATAGCAAATCGGTATTCGCTTCCAATCTTAGTAGTGGTCAAAACCTATCACGGCTAGCTTCCGCTACTCGAAATAATAAAAAATATTGTGTCGTTGGCATGTGTACTGTCCAATACATCCAAAGATGCTTGGCATCAGACAAACTGAATCTTTGAAAGGCACGAAAAGAAGTGGGTGGGCCACCAGAACTTCACCAATAATTTTACAGGTGTAATCACACTGCACTTCCTTTCCACTTTGGAAGTAGAACATCGATTCAACAATATGGCAGCCAGTGTAACTAGGCCTTATATCAATCACGGTGGCAATAAGTCCATGCAACAAAGTTCCTTCAGATTTAACATACATAGATCGATGAAATCGTTGGGTTTTTATGTCGGGCCAGCTAAAGACCGAGACAACATTACTGTGCGTATTTCTTAAAAATGCGCCAAACTGTTAACGTCGCGGTATTTTACAGTCGCGTTTCCTGATGAAGCTATACAAAACCATTGCATTGGAATTATATTTCATTTAATCTTTTGCATACCTTATGTGAAGTTTTCGCATTTTTTATGGAGCCTTCTGTATAAGACTGGATGTTCGAACTATGGAACACATTTTCGAACTATGGAAATAGATGTTGCTTTTAAGCTTAAACCATAATTACAGTTTTAAAGACTGTATAACGTCCGTTATGCTTGGCTATAATAAATTCAGCTCGACGTTAGAAGACTGTTAGTAAACAATCACTACATCTTTAAAGTACTATAAAGTCAGGAGAAGGATCTTTTATTAATTCAAATCAGGTTTACAGACGGCACCAACTCGTGTTTACAAAGACTTTTGGCTTAACTCAAAATGCAATGAATGACTTAAAATTGAATAAAGTTAAGTTTAGTCTAACATCTTTACATGTTAGCTATCGCGCATGCTGGCTCTGTCTCGAAAGGTCAGCGTAAACAAGCCTAACGGCATGTACAGCTCAATGCCACAAGAATCTAATCGGTATAAAATCAAAGATAATAACGTGGCCTTCAAGTCGGCAGAACACGCTCTGATTTCAACTTCCAAAGTCTTATAAAGTATTTCTTCCGCCTTCCTGGCATGCCTTCGTGGCGTAGTGGTCAGCATCCTGGGCGAGTATTCCAGAGGTCCGTGTTTCGAGTCACGGCGAAGGCGTTGCTCGTTTTTTATCTCTCCTGCTTCTAAATAACCTAATGTTTCTACAGCCTTCCCTCTAATACTAACTTCTTTCTATCTCATTTGAAGCCAATTTTCATTCTGGCTCAAGTCAACTTTCTTTCTGGCAAGAAAGTGTGAATTTAAAGCAAGAGAGATACGAAAGATGCTTAAACATAAAATAACTGTTATAAATCCCTAGAAGGGCGGATGAATATTCATTTCAAAAGGGTTATAGTCTTAACTGTTGCACATTAACATATCTGAGTTTGTAGAATTCCGCTGCTTAAATAATTTGATTTGGTCTTTATAGAGACAACATGGCCACATATCGCCCCGTTTATGAAAACAATTATAGACGCAGAAGATTTACTCCAACCTTTTTATTCAAACATCAACTTAAAAAATGCATGCTCTGCGCTTACAAAGTAATTTCCGCTGTTTGCAGAATTTCAAGGTAATATAAATGATTAAAAATTAAATAGTTATCAAATCTGGAGACTTACAAATGCACAGCCTAACAAGCAATACCTCAATATGGAACAATTATGCGAGTAATTCTTCTGGAGAAAAGTTAACACCGAATAATCTTATTCTCAAAGATGGGCGAGGGAATAAGACTACGGTCAGCGTTGCTGTCAAATACTTGGTTCTTAAAAATAGCGTATCTCATTCACATCTCGATGACAGCTGACAAAAAATGGAAGTAGCAGTAAAGTTTAAATCATAAGCAATGGCCTAAGCAAATTACATACCTTAATAGTTTTGCCAATTAGTTTAATTTTAAGCAGTTAATTTAACAGTTTTGATTGTCTTATAGTAAGGAGCAATTTTGAACCGAACTCCTTTCATATGTTTTGATGTTAAGAATTTCATGATCAAGGATTTACAATAACATTCCAACGGTAAGGGAGGGTTATGAAGCAATAGTGTAAATAACTATTATCAAACAAAAGAAAATTTTTTAATATATTTTAATTGAAATTTAAATTATAAAACAATGAAATTCTGGAAGCATGCTCATCCCCGTTGTTTTAGATATTTATCAATTAAATGGTCTGAATTATATGTATATGTAAGACATAAGAAAATACGATAGCTGCTTTAAAAACTAATTGGCAATCTAATTAACATT